>CAIGRQ010032406.1:0-16960 GCA_903798375.1 Fraxinus sp. D2006-0159 | reverse complement strand
AATAGTTGCCGAAATCGGATTAGTCGTCGGAACGGTCACCGGAATAGTCGCGGGAATCGGATAAGTCGTCGGAACGGTCATCGGAATATTCGCTGGGATCGTATAAGTCACCGGAACGGTCACCGGAATTGTCCCCGGAATCGGAGTAGTTGTCGGAATGATTGCCGGAGCGATTGCCGGAGCGTTCAGGGTGGTGGAAGTGGGTGGGATAATTATATTATATTATATTATATTATATATATATAGTGTTATTTTTGTTATTTTTGATATAGTGTAAAGTAAATGTAGGAGATATGTATTTTTCCCTTTCTTTAATTAATTTGGTAATTTGTTTATTAAAAAAAAAGAAAAAAAAATCGATTCTTCGGTTATAGGTCTAGAACCAAGAATCGACCCAAACCCATCGGTTCTCGATTCGAATACCCG
The DNA here is from genome assembly GCA_903798375.1 of Fraxinus sp. D2006-0159. NCBI lineage: Eukaryota > Viridiplantae > Streptophyta > Magnoliopsida > Lamiales > Oleaceae > Fraxinus > Fraxinus sp. D2006-0159. Next base: position 16,534 of record CAIGRQ010032406.1, on the reverse strand, counting down.
TTTGGGTATTTAACTTATAAAAAATCGTTCGATTCGATTCAGGTTCAGTTCGGTTCAAGAGTTTTGCACAGTCCTAATAGAGAGTAGTTTGTGTTGATTTTAATTTTACAATCGAAGAGAGAGCAGGGCTGCGTCACAGACAATCACAAAGTAAAAAACTTTACCGTTCAAATTAGGGCTTTTTAGCTCCATAAACCCTCCTTTTCTTCCTCTCCCTCTCTACGTTATATACAAGTTATACATACAATTGCTTTCGCGCTGCACAGTGTAGACTGTAAAACGGACGGAACAATGGCGAATGATTCAGACATGAGTGGATGGTCGGATCTTCTGCATTCTTCTTCGAAGCTTCTCGAACAAGCCACTCCTTCTGCTCAGTTCCCTCCTCTCCAGGTATCAATTCGAAAATTGAAACAAGGGAAAATTGAAATTTCTGAAGAAACTAATAAAGCTAATTGCCATTTTTTTATTTGCTTTTCTATTAGTTAACTATGGAACTAGCAATGTCGAAGTTTGGTTTGTTATTGTGAAAAGGAATTGTTTTGATGTTTGAATGATTTATTGGTCTGAAATTAGAGGAATTTGGATAAATTGTAGTCCTTGTCAAAGAATAAAGCAACTTGCCATTATTTAATTTTCCTTCTTATTATTTAAATGTGAAACTGACGATGTTGAATGTTGGTTTGCTACATTTTTCTCGCCATTTATATATTGTGGAAGTGGTTTTTTTTATGTTTTGAATGATTTATTGTGGGCAATTAGAGGAATTTGGATCAATTGGAGTCCTTGTCGAAGAAGCTTAAGGCAAAAACTCTACGAACTGAAGCTCCATCTCAATCTATTGCGGCTACTAGGTAATTCAGTTATAAAAATCACATATTCATATATTTTATCCTCGTTTGTTTATGTATTTGAGAATTCATTAATTTGCAAATTTCAAGCTGATCTTGATTTATGCTTTGTTTGCTTGCTAAGAAAATTGTTATGATTGGTGCAGTTCTCATGTGTGATTTGTAGTGGTTCTTTCGATATATTTTAGTAGCATGATTACTGTTGCAAAGTAAATTAAATTTTATTATTTTATATCTTTTGTTTATTCTCTTCCTTTCCAATTTTGAGAAAAGTTCTTTGAATTTGTAGGCTTTTAGCTCGAGAGGGAATCAATGCAGAACAACTTGCACGTGATCTTAAGTCCTTTGAATTGAAGGTTACATTTCTCCTCTCAACTGAACACTTGTACTAAATGATGATTACTTTTTTAAATTCATTCAGCCGTCCTGAAAGTGTTAATTATGCATGTTTAAAATGTTAATTATGCATGCTTATTTCTCTCAGGCGTCTTGAAAATGTCAAATATCTTAAAAGTGTTAAAGAGTAATGTGTCTTTTAATATCTTAAAAGTAATGTTAAAAATATTTAAGTTTAGGCTCACATTTCCTTGCGTCAATCCTTTGGATAATTATTTGAGCTTTTTGACTGAAGATATTGGAAAGCAAAGAGATTTACGGCTGGCCCCTTGAAGTAATGCTGGGGACAGAAAGTTTTCAGTAATAAGATATATTAATTAGCTTAAAGTTTCATATCACTTCTATTAAACAACGAATCTCCTTATTGCACATGGTATAACAGAAGGTGCACAATCAATTAGCGTATGCTTTGGGTAATATTCAAAAAATATGTTCTTTAGTTTCACTATTCTCATGTTCATGATGATTCTTGAATGGAATACATATATGATTGTACCTTATTTAGTTCTTAAAAATTTGCACTTCAAATCTTTACCATAAACATAGAAAAGCTTTCGACAGGATACATGCTTGTAGCATTCTTAGGTGAAGACTTGTCAAAAGAGCGTGTCAAGTTGTAATGCAATGGTTTCCTGAAAGTGTAGTCATGACTTCTACATTATGTTACGAGTTCTATGGAATGAACAAAAATGTAGAACCTGTATATATATGTACACCCCAACACAAGATTATTTTATCCAAAAGTTAATACCATAAAAAACTTTTGAAAGAAACTTTTAATTAATAGAAAGTGGTTGATGTGGGAGTTGGAAGTTGATTCCTGGGAAAAAAAAAATTAGTTGATAATAACTAATTTATAACTAATTAATTATCATATTGTTCTGTGTGTATACTCTACACCAACTTTGTGGCTTCTAAGCTAGTAATTCGAAGAATGGCAGAAAAACTGAAACATATTGGACGAACCATTTGACATATTTATTTATGTTCTATTTTTATTTTTTCACTAAAACGTTTGAGATGGACTCTATCTATCAAAAGAACATATCCAATAGGCTCTTTACGAGTCCCAATCTCTTAATTATAGGGAGTCGATCCTTATTTCAAGAAGTCCAACAAACTATTTTTTAAAATTAATATAGAGTGGATTTGATTTGGAGAGAAAAATCCACTCTCTATATAAAGCTTTAAGTGCTTTCATTTACTATTTTGCAATTTCCCATACACCTCAAAATAGAGAGGAAATGATAAAATAAAAATGAGGGAAGCTAGACAAAAGAAATGATAGAAAATGTTGAGTCATAATTTCTCATTTGAAAAAATCAATATAAATATTAAATGAGTGTTATTGAATTGTATAAAAACTTTAACTCTTTTTCTTTCTTTTTCTTTTTTTTTTTAAATATTCTTCAAGTTGCTCTTTAATGTAAAGAGCATTGTTGGAGATGCTTCAATAATGGTATTAATGAAGTCTCACTTCCAAGTTATGTGAATTTTTTGCTGATTTCGTCTAGGCTTAATATCTCTAGGCTAGGTCAATTCTAAATGATTGGAAATCAAATCTGGCATTCGGTAAGGCAAAAGAAAAAATGAGTACCTATTCTTATAGTTACATCTCGGCCTTTAGAGTCTACAAGTGTAATAGGAGCATTTGGGGCATGTTTGGTTTGCAGTATCATATATTTTGAAAATGAAAATTGGAGTCTACTTTGTTCTCACTCTTTTAATTATTCCATAATTTTCCTTTTTTTTTCTCTCTCTAATATGATATTAATGATTGCTATTGTTAAAAATATATATTTTTCATTTGTTCCTTCCATTTGTTGTCATTTTCATCTAAAAGACGACGTATGAAGACGTTTTTCCCGCTGAGGCAACAACTGTTGAAGAGTATCTGCAGCAGGTATTTCACTTTTTCTTAATATACCTTGGAATTTGAAAATACTCTCATAAATTACCCCATGACACTGGTGGTAAAATTGGGAAGGTCTGTATAAAATTGCTTTATCAAGTCATATTATAATTGATGCAACCCAGGTCCATGAAATGACGATGATCTCAGCTGTTCAGGAAGCTCAGAAGGATAACCTCAGAAGTTTTGATGATTATATGTTGTCCGTTTTAGAGGTTAGTGTGCCTCACTATTAATTAGCTTTTACACTTGCATGCTCTCCGCATGTTATGCCTGTTTGTTCGTTGGAAGATATGTAATGAAAGGCCGTGCCACGTGGAAGGGGTTCCACCAGGATTGGTGGATCCAATGCTCTTTTATTTGGCTTTAGACAGAGAAAGGAAAAAGATCAACTGCCAGTTTCTCCTCACCCCTTACAATCCACCAATCTCCAATCTTAATTATTGGCAATGGATCATTGAACTCGAAATACAGCAACAGAACAGTCAAAAGTACATATCCACCAAATCTGAACTTTAGTAAACTAATCACCAAGATGTTAGACTACCTATTTAGGATTCAGTAACTGATTCAACATTGTCTCTTTGCATTAAAGACAACCTGTTGCTTTATTTTACTCTCCCAACTGGGGCACCTAGCAAGCTGGTGACGTTCTGGTGTGATGGAACAACAAAATGGTGGAGAATGTGTTCTGATGTTTGGCTGGCTGCAAGAGTGGATAAGTTGGAGAGGTTGCAGACACTGATCTGAGGCGGAGAGTGGATTTTGGGGTGGGTTGAGGTGGGTGGTGGTTGTGGCTGAGGCAGAGGTTAATCCTTTTTCCCTTCAATTTTTTATTTATTTATTTTTTTATATTTTGTGGTGGGGATTGTGGGATTGTTAGTTTCTAGGTTGTCCTCTAAAAGGCATTCCTTAACTCAAAAGAGGATTCAGATCTCCAGGACTTTACTGGAAAGACCATGGTGAGGAATGGGCTTTCTCCCCCTCTTATATGTACCAACAAGAACTACGAAAAAGAAAAGTTAGAAATACATTTCTAGCTATGAAACATGCCCTGAATTTTGATGTTTACTACTATGGTCATTATTGATTTTGCTCTAGAATGTTCACTAAACTATCTGATGTTGAAGACGTGTGTTGTGACTTAACTCTTGTTTCCATGTTAAACTGGTTTTCTCAGGAAGATTGGCAAAAGGAAAAACGGGACTTCCTTCAGAGCCTATGCCGAATATCGACATTACCTCGAACAAATATCAGTGAATCGAGCAGTGGGATTATTCGCCAGGGCCAAATAGTTCCAACAACTTCTAGTCGTCAGGTTTCATCTGGTCCATCTGGCATGGAGCTTGCACCTTTGGCTAATAAATCCATTCTTGAGAGCAAAGCTGCGGCATATGCTGAAGTTGTGAAGAATCTTAACAGTGCAAGAGAGCGTGGGTTACCCTTTAAAGTAAGAGCTCAATGCCTGATGTTACTCGAGACTAAATATTAGTCATCTCAATAATACATATAAGATTTCAAGCTTGATATGATGTGTGGTTTTGGTGGTTCTGTGTTTCCTACCAGAAGTTTTGACTCTTCTACTATTTTCTTTTGCACCAAATATTCCCTCATTTTTATATATTTTTTCAGTAGATTCTTGTGCAGTTTGTCTGATTTATGGCTGTACTGCATTCCTTTTCTTATTAGTTCGACTTGGTTCATTTGCAAGTAAATCACGATTCATGTCGTATTAACTGATTGTCCACTATCGGCAGCCTGCTTCAGCTTTCAAGCATGCATACGAAAGTCTGAACATTGACACATCTGGTGCAAAATCCGTTAGCATGCAGAAGATATGGCATCTTATTTTGGTATAGTGCCACTATTTCTCTAATTTATTTTTTGATGCGAAATGTCATTTCTTTTCTCCATAGAAATCACAGCTCTCTTTATAAAAAAATGTTACATAACTTTGTTGCTGATAAATTGAAAGACTGACAGACATTAATGGGCGAGGATTCAAATGCTCAATTGAATGTTCCCAAGAAAATGTCTTTAGTGATGGGAGCAAGGCGTCACCTTGAATGGGGACATGAAAAATACGTGATGGATACTATTCATGGTCATCCTGCACAGGTGTATTTCTTACTGTTTATGTTTCCTCTTATTACTAATTGCTTCTTAAAATTTTATTTCTGCCAAGCTACTTGGTGCTCACGTATATAGTAATATGGCTTGTTAGATTATTTACTTATTGACTGTAAAAAAGGGAATATGTTTGTGACCTTTTGCCTTTTGAAGTAGTTTTGGATGTTTCCCAAATGTATCCATCTCTTATTTCTGCACTTTGTAACGAAAGAACTTCACTGTATTTTTAAGCCACATTCATCACGTTTATGTGCTGATAATGTAGGCTGCTCTTGGTGGGGCTGGTGGAAAATTGCAAAGAATCCGTGCCTTCCTTCGGGTTTGTCAGATTTACTGCATTTCAGATGTATCTTAGGGAATATGCAAGTTGCAAAAAGATTGCTAATTTGTCATTACTATTTTGTATTTTACAGATTCGTTTAAGGGATTATGGTGTTCTCGACTTTGATGCAGGTGATGCCCGTCGACAGCCTCCTGTCGATACCACTTGGCAACAGGTTTTATACTTTTTTCTGAGTGTATAGAATCTATAGATGTTTCTTAGGCCTACCCTGGACAAGGCCTCAAAAATTAACGTAATCTTATACATCAGTGTATTTCATTAGTCTCGATTGAATTATAAATGTGTGGAAGTCCTATTTTCAATCACTTTTACATTTCAATTTCATTAAACTTCAGTTTCTTGTATATGGTTTGACTGTGAAATGCTTCAGTATATTATGACTCTTGATCTAAAACATTAAACTGCTAGATAGGACCACGTTATATCATTTAAATATTGGTAACATAGTTTCTCACTTGTAGGCATGGTTAATTTTTTTCTCATTGAAGCCAAGCACGCTCACAATTCAAATAAATGGGTGGCAACATGACTTGAGCCCAAGACCTTTGCTTGCTAATACCATGTTGAATTACTTGATTTTAAAAAGTTTTAAGCTGATAGATAGAGCCACATGTCTTTAACATTACTTAGATATGTGATGTCTTATCTTCTCATGTTAATTAACTATACTAAAAGATCAAGAGATAGAAGAAAAAAACTCGCTTCCATACGTTACTTTATTAGTAATATTCCAAACAAAAGCTGTTCTAGAAAGCATCTTCGTTGTAGGTTAAAATTTTGTGACCAACTGAAAGCAATTCAGGTTCAATTATTTGTCAAGATTTGTCTCAAAAACCTTTTTCCCCCATTTTTGGTAACAGATATACTTTTGCCTGAGAACTGGGTATCATAGTGATGCAAGAGAGGTTTCACGGACATCTCGTGTGTCACTGCAATTTGCTCCTCTGGTATGCACTGATTAAGTTGCTTACTTCTTCAGGATTGTACCCCTTTTTCTTTTTCTTAATTCTATTATCTCCATATCTTGATAGCTCAACGAGTGGATAACTACTGGAGGTATGGTATCAGTAGAAACCGCAGCTGCTGCTTCTGAAGAATGTGACAAAATGTTAAGGATGGGTGACCGAGTAGGTCGAGCTTCATATGACAAGAAAAAGTTACTCCTATATGCCATAATATCTGGTTCTCGCCGACACATAGACCGGATACTTAGAGAACTGCCTACGATCTTTAATACCATAGAGGATTTTTTGTGGTTTAAATTGTCGGCTATACGCGACTGCTCAAGTGGATCGTCTTCTTCTGTTGTCCTAAATGATGGAATATCACCCTACAGCTTAGATGATTTGCAGGCTTACTTAAATAAGTTTGAGCCATCGTATTATACTAAGAACGGAAAGGACCCTCTGGTGTATCCATATATTTTGCTTTTAAGCATTCAGCTGCTTCCGGCAGTTCTCTATCTGTCCAAAGATATGGGAGGTGAAGCATATAACATTGATGGTGTCCATATGGCAATTGTGTTTGCAGACCATGGGATCCTTTCTGAAGGCTCTAGTTCAGGGCAAAAACTAGGGGTGATGGATGCTTCTGCAGAGGCATCTAGTATAATTAGACAATATGGAACTGTCTATCTGCGCTCTGATGACCTGTCAATGGCACTTGAATATTATGTACAAGCTGCTGCAGCAGTGGGTGGTGGTCAATTATCATGGATGGGTAGAGGCAGTGTTGATCAGCAAAGGCAGAGGATCTTTATGTTAAAACAACTCCTTGCAGAGCTTCTGTTGCATGATGGTGGTATTGATCTCTTACTTGGCCCAAGAGGTGCTGGAGAAGGTCATTTGGGAAGATTTTTGACTGATTGGAACACAAGACAGCAGTTTCTGCTTGAAGCTGCTCGGCACTGTCAGGATGTCGGCTTGTATGATAAAGTAATGGCTCAACAAAATTTGACACTTATATTATTGATAGTATTATTCTTTAATAATGTTACTTCATTATGTTTCCTCTCGCCAACATTAAATCATTAGAATTTTATTGTTCTGAGTTTACTAACCCTTCTGATTACTTTTGTATTCTTGAACATAAAAACTTAGTCCATAGAAATTCAGAAAAGAATCGGGGCATTTTCTGCTGCTTTGGATACAATAAACAAGTGCCTCGCTGAAGCCATTTGTTCACTGTCACGTGGTCGATTGGATGGTGAAAGCCGGATTACTGGGCTTATTCACTCTGGAAACGAGATTTTGGAGACATTCAAATATTACCCTGAAATAAGGTTTCTTTCAATATATATTGTATCTGTTTCCTTTAAATTATAATTTATTTACTAGATAGTACTTTTTCACTGACTTGATCACTTTGTTGAAATATTAGTGGGCTCCAGTAACTTTTGATATTGCTAAATCTTATGGTTGTGAAAATGCGGCTGACTAAACTCTTGATGAATCCACTTTGATTAAAATGCTAAGCGGACTCTTGCAGTGGGGGTAAAAAACAAAGCAAACGTTGAAAGAAACACAAGGGTGCAATTAGCCAACTTTGTAAATCACGTGGAAGTTATTTGGTTATGAAACTAAAAGGTTTGAGTTAATGTTGTTAGCGAATTTAACTGTGGTAATAGCTCGCTCCAAACAGCCTATTTCATAATTGTGAGGAGGTTTACTAGTTTTAGAGAATGCTCAAGGAAGAAATTGGGCGGGGTTCCCTAGAGATTCATCTGAAAATTGTTGTTTTTGTAATATTTTTGAAACCTGCAGAAATACCGTGAACATTATGTTGTGCTTAATAAGATAGGTTTCGAAAATGTAAATTCTTTTTTCTGATACGTTAATGTCTGACCTGATTTATGCAGAAGCGTTGTTATCTATGATTGTCTAGAATACATCACATTGAATTCCTAAAATTTTCTATTCAGATGATTTTTATGCATTTCTTAATTACATTATGGACTAAGATGCCATGTCATTCAATTATGCAGTCCTCAAGAAAGAGCAAATGTTATGGAGCAACAAATTGTGCTTAGACAGCTCGAGGCCATCTTATCTATTCACAAGCTGGCGAATACAGGAAATCAATTAGATGCGTTGAGGGAAGTTGCCAAACTCCCGTTTCTTCCTTTGGATCCAAGGGCATCAGATGTTTCCACCGATATCTTCAATAATTTGTCGCCAAATGTCCAGGCTTGTGTGCCCGACCTTCTCAAAGTTGCTCTTCATTGTCTGGACAATGTCACTGATACAGATGGATCACTTCGTGCCTTGAGGGCTAAAGTATGTTTCAATTTTCATGCTGATCATTTGCCTAAATCAATTTATCTTTCGTGGTGCATTCTTTTATCACTTTTACACGGATATTGAGTTTTATTCGGATATTTTTGTGATCTCTACTTCTGTTTGCATAATCCAACTGAAATTTCCTTATTTTGCAGATTGCCAACTTTCTCGCGAGCAATTTGAATGCAAACTGGCCTCGTGATTTGTACGAAAAGGTTGCTCGAAGCTTGTGAAAGTATGTCGTGATTGCCTGCTGCTGCATGTCTTTGACGGTTCAATATATATGTATGAACACTGTACAAAATGCTTGGCTGTGCCAGTAATGATCATACTTTGGTGGTCCTGAGAAGATGGAAGTTAATTCTAGTAGTTATATTTTTTACCTTCATTTTACATTTTCTCCTCTATATCCCGATAGTTCTACTGTTTTCAATTTTTTTACAAAACAGTATTGCAATTTTAGGCCACAATTACATATTCCAAAACACTATACTTTTTATCGAATATACATGGAACAATTCTAGTCTGAAGGCTAAAGAAAAGAGAAGATCACGAAGAAAAAGAATTGAAAACATAGGAGACCATGTAGTTTAAAATGAGACGGTTTGTTTGGTAAAAATGTATTTTCCAATTTTTTACACAATACTTAGCAAGAGAAGCACAAACGAAATTTTCAAGTCATTGGATCGATCGATTTTTATTGGGTAATTTATTTTCCGTGGGTCAACGTCTTGTTTAGTTCATTTAGAGAAATGACGAGGTTAAATAGCCACTTCACCAATTCTCGGGTGGATTTTATATCGAACAATCTAGGGTTAAATGTTTGAATTTTACATTTCGTCACGACTTAATCATCTAACTTCAAAACTCGGCTGATTATCGCAGAATTTAGGGCCGTTGCGCCCATCACTAATCTTATGGATTCCTTAAGAAAACTGAATTGCTGACCCAATAAATTTCCTGAATCCATTTCTGGTATTGAGCTATGGGTTATTTACAGGAAGAGAAACGCGATTTTGAGTTTAATTGTTAAGGTATATTAGGCTGAGTTGGAATTGCACATTTGGATTTGGTTTAACATCTGGACATAATTAACAGCCATATAGTATTTTCGTCTTCCATGTAGACAGAATCAGAGACGGAATCCATCCGGTGAGGGATGGAGTGCAACAGAACTAAGTTCAGTGGTCATTGGGAAGCTTTTTGAAGTTGGGTGAGTAAACCGTAACGAAGTGCAAAGTTCAGTGACTGTTCTAACATTGAACTCGAACAATCAGGGTCTTAACTGCTAATAGTGCAGACTAAGTACAAATTGACAACAATTTACTGCGGAGAGGGGAAAAGTACCGATTTTATCTTGTGTTGCAGTTGTTTCTAGCAGGATGAGTCATCTTCTTTAACAAACTTGGAAGGTAATATCATATTTGTTTGTGTAAAAACAGGCTTTATCCGTTGATTTCGCACTCTATTTGATTGTGGTGCATGATTTAATTTCGACATAGGATGCTAGGTGTTTGATTCAATACCTCAACTAGTAAACGTTGTTTCTGCAAAGATGCAACTCTCTTTCCGAGTATTAGTTCAATTGTACTCTTTATCTTTAAAATGTTCGTGCAATTTTAACTCAAGTTTCAATTTTTTTGTCGGTTTTGTTTATAGTGATTTCGAATTGCATTAAATTGGAGCAATGGAAGAGGATGAGAAGGAGAGATTGAGGTTTCCTGAAGGAAGAAATGATTGTGATAGTGATTCTGAGGGTTATGTGGAGGACCTAGTTGATGATGAACTTTGCTATTCCTCTGGTGACATCCCCAAGTTGCAATTCAGGTATAATTGTTAAACGAGAGGAATCATTTTGTACATTTTTTTTTATTTTTATGGATGTGTTGTTTTATAATGGAAATATTTTTTGTTTTGTGAAGGAAAGATATTTCGAAGGCACGGTGGATTGAGGAATTGGGAATGGCTGAGGTGGTGGAGCGAAAGGGTAAAATGTGCACCACAACTGGGATGGTTCGTGATGGCAAAATATACAGCTCCATCGAAGAGGCTTTGTAGGTTATGCAAACTTTCCTGTCATTATTATTTGCAATGCCTTAAATTTACATTTTTGTACACATCTCTCTCTTTGCACACTTGTTCATGAACCACTAGGTAGAAATAGAAATATAAAGAGAAATATTATTGAATTCAATGTGGTGCATTATATGTCAAACTATATATGTACAAAGCTGGACCTTTAAAATTTATGTGCTACTGAATTGAGATATGAGATGATCAAATGGTGATTGTAACTTTAAAATTGTTGGCGTTATTTAGGGGTTTTATTAGCAATGAAACAGTAGTTTACCGGGTGAATGTTGTGAACTTCTAATGCTCTTTAGTCAATCTTGGTATCGAAATAACGTTTTCTTACCTTGATGATGCCTCCAGTTCTAATGATCGAAATTGCTAATACCATAAAGCTCCCATCCTGGAGATTTTGGAGATTATGGGAACTGATTCTGGTGCGAAGCTCTCATACCTTGTAAAGATGTGATTATAATAGATATGAAAATGTAGTTGAAAATGCAAAGTTATTAGTCATCCAAATTTGTAAGATTATAATTCAGTGTGAACGGAAATTAGTAATTTCATATCTAATGAACTAGTAAGAGATTAAATTCTTTGGATTATCTTCATAGAGACCTTTAACAGCTCATAATTATTATATAAAAAGACATACACAAATTAATATGGATTAGATAAACGTATTTAAGCATGTTTTATTGTTTAGGGGGATCATTTGGCATCACTATTTTTGAGCCCACCTCCATCCTTCATCAACTTAAGCATTATATGCTCCTCATGGTAGTAGTGTAATATTTTAGGCTGGATTCGTAGGTTTTTGGCTGAAATTGGAGCTTTGCATGTCTTGAATGGCGATGATACATACCTTTCCTTGAAAGATTTATATGAAAAGGTTGCAAAAGGTACAGATGGATATGGATGCTCTTGGGAGTCTTTTGAAATTTATCGCCACTTAAAATCTCTTGGTTACATTGTTGGCCGGCATGGTATCCCTTGGACTTGTAGGAGTACTAAAATTAATTCCATTGCTGAAAATGGTGCATCTGAACTTGATGGGACAAGTTGTAATGGGTCAAGACATGACATTATCATTACTGAAATGCTCAATAACTTGCACTTTAGTGAGGTGAGACCAATTTTCGATGTTTACCCGCCTAATAGCAAGTTTAAGAAGTCTTCTCCTGGCAGTCCGTGTTTTCTCCTCTGCCTTGCTGGGTAACTACCGTCTTGACATTTCTAAATGGATATGGTTTTACTTATTCGCAAGATGTTTTACTGATTTTATTTGATAAGTTGAGTCAACTATATAATAATTTTTTTCCTGCACTTGGGTTTTGCTTATGAATTATATTTGTCCTCCCATCTCTCTCCCGTTATGTTTTAATGAAATTTAAGCCCTTGATTGGTCCCCATTATTTTTCAAAATACATTTATCTTATTTTTAACCACACATTTTTTAATAAAATAATATTAAACCCAAAATTTTTTCTTACTTTTTAAGAACACATTCTCCATCAAAATATTATTCCAAAATGCAATAAAAATGGGGCTCAAACAGGCGCTAAATATAGAAACAACACATTCTGCAACTATAATTAATTTGAATTTTTGGAACATTATCATAATACTCAACCACATAATTGAACATTTCATAATAGTCAGTTTTTCCTGTTTGGTTTAGCCGCAGCGTAAACTGTTAATGTGTTAGTCTACTGAAGCTATTATATGATGGCATTGTTTCTTATGTAGTGACCACCCACCATCCAAACAAGCGACCGAGGACCTTGAGACACGTTACAAAGGCCATTGTATAAAGTTTTGTAATGTTGAGCATGGGCGTGTCAGTTTCTTTTCATTCACCAAAGTGGAACTTCCTGTCCTTCCATGACCTTCCTTCTCCGGACCGGCCATATGCAGGTGTTGGATAAAACAGTTATCGTCCATGTCAAAACTGATTCTTCTATGAAAATCATGGGTATGCTCAGCATCTTTGATAGGTTGACTAGACAGTATTGTGAATCATAATACAGACAGACGTTAAGATTTTGTCCCGTTATCTTATGTAGTGCAATCTAGTACCATGTATCAAACATGTAATCTATGAGTTTTTTTTTTTAAACCTGCAGATTGGTTTCTGTTTTTGCCTGGTAATTAGCACATAATGTCCTCACCTTTGATTGTTATTGTGGAAAACGTCCATACCTTTCATTTTTTGACATTTTCACCCTTATTTCCATCTTTCGTTGCGCAAAAGGTCATTTTAATCTATTTTCTCAATTAAAATTTGTGAAATGACGAAATACTCTTTTTTTTTTAAAATTAAAACAAAAAGAAAAAGAAATTTTAATTGCAACTATAGTCCCTATTTTTTTTAAAAATGCAAATGAGTCCTAAATAAATTATTAAAATGGTAATTAGTACATAATGTACTTATCTTTTACCATTATTGCGAAAAATGTACATACTTTTCATTTTTCATTTTTTGGCATTTTCACCATTAATTACATATTTGATTGTGCAAACCATTATTTCCATTTAGGGCGTGTTCGGTAGGGATTAAAATCAGATTAAAATTGAAAAATTAGCCGTTATTATTGACTTTTATGAGTGAGACCCAATAATGATCATATTTTCAATTTTAATTGGATTTTAAGTTTTATCGAACAAGTCATCAATTTCTCAATAAAGTATTGTGAAATAATGAATTTACGCTATTGAATTATTCAAAAATTGATGATAAAAATGTTACAAAATAAAAATTGGAGGCCTCTAGTGCTACACTTCTTGAAGAGGCAGATATCATTTTGCTTAATAAAAATAAGTTTCAGTATTTTTGGGAATAAAATCCAAACAAAGCCCGTGGACAAATTCCACCCAAGCATGAAACCTCCATGACTCTCCTAACAGAAAAACCAAACGAAATCCCATTCTCTTTTTCGATCTTGCACCATTTCCGAATCCTAGTTTTGTAAGAAATTGAATTCCATTCACCATTAATTCTCAGTTCAAATTCAATTTTGACATGGGAGATGCGTATTGTTCCGACTGCAAGAAGAGCACGGAGGTGGTGTTCGACCATTCGGCGGGGGATACTGTGTGCTCCGAGTGCGGGCTGGTGTTGGAGTCACACTCCATTGATGAGACTTCTGAGTGGCGTACCTTCGCTAATGAGTCTGGGGACAATGACCCAGTCCGTGTTGGTGGCCCGACGAACCCGCTTCTCTCAGATGGAGGGTTGTCGACCGTGATTTCTAAGCCGAATGGGACCACAAGTGACTTTTTGTCGTCTTCTCTCGGTCGCTGGCAGAATCGTGGGTCCAATCCTGATCGTTCGCTTATCCTTGCGTTTAAAACGATCGCCACTATGTCGGATAGGTACCGGGTATTCATTTTTGGAGTTAATTTTGATTTTTGTTAAGATATTAGGTCTTGTAGATGAAGGGAGTTTGATTTTGGAAGAACAAGGTGCAGTCTTGATTGCGGTTTCCTTCTTTCTTTTGCTAGAATTGGTATTATTGATCCGTGTGAATTGTGATGAAAATTTTGTTCTTTTCTTTCTAGTTTTGTATTTTTGGATCCTCTAATAAGTGGTAATTTAATGTACGCAGGAGTGAAGTTTTGGGGCTTGCATTTTCGAAAAAGAGAAAACTTTTTTTATTTCTCTGTTTGATAGTATCTTTGAACAGTTTCTAATGCTTTTTTTCTTCTGTTTCAGTCAAACCAAGAGTTTCTGCAGTTGGATTCTGAATAATTTTCCTTGCTCAATTTTTTGTCTATTGGTTTTGTCTAGAGTCTAAGCTTTTGCTGTTGATATAATACAAAAATCAATAATAACACCTATGAAGATAAACAATTTTGCTGCTTTATTTAACAGGTTGCTGATTTTACATTATTTCCTGTGTTTATTCAGATGTTTACTGTAAAGTTATGATCTTTAAGTCTGCTAAATAGAAATCTGGAAAGTTTTTGAATTAATACATGCACAAAGATGTCAATGTCTATGCCTTGTGCGGTTGTGCCCTAGATACAGATGAATAATGTTGATTGTTAAAAGAACAGTAGTTTCTGTTAAGCTGCCCCTGTTGTTAAATCTGTTATGAACTGTTGGAGTTTGTTAATGTTGTTAATTGTATTTTAATTATATGCTTTCTTTCTTAACAATGAAACTCGAAGAATCTGGTTGAGGAATCAGTTTTGTCATTTTATGGCTGCTATTTTCTTTTCGTTTCTTTCATTGGTTAAGAAGTTACATAAAGTGTGTTTTACCTTTAGCACGAGATAACGCTTTTCATCTTATCTTTCTGTATTCGAAAATAACTTTCACAACCTTAGTCATACCTAACTTGAAAATCAATTAGAAAACAGTTATTTACTTGCTTTGGTCATTCTTGTTCAAATATGATTGTAGTTGAGGATTTTTGGGATGTTTGGACTCAATCTATTTCCCTCCAAAATATGAAGTACAATATAAATCAAAATCTTCCACTGTGCTGTGGATGTGTCTTGCTGTGTTACAGTTATATCTGTTTACCTGCTTGCTTCTGTTCTTTACATCTTGATATTTAAAAGAATTAAGCTACTCAAACAGGGAGTTTGACCGGGAAAGTTGACAGAGCTGATGTGGCAAATTGTGATTAGCCTGTTTTTTTTTATTTTTTCCATCTTCCAATGAATGCACACCAAGTTTTGTATGTCAAAATTCCCTGTCAAATTTACCTGCTAGAGTAGCATGATCCTATTTAAAATGGCAATATTGTTGTCTGATGTACCCAATTTTCTTTCAGGTTGGGCCTTGTTGCAACAATAAAGGTATCTTATTTACCCATNGACCAATAATTCAAACCTGATTAATTTGATGTAATTTATTTTTTGGTAGCTTAATTGGATCAATATGCTAAAAGTAGGTGTTATTTTTTCTTTCCCCCATGGAGAGAGGCATGATTGTCTAGTTTTGCTCATTTTTGGGTAATACAACTTTTCAGTTTTCTTCGTCTATTTACTCAGTTTCTGATTTGTGGAAAGTGTAAAAATTTTATGGACTGAGAAGTATGTAGCAATTACTCTTTAGATGATTGCGTGAAGAATACTTGACGTGTGACTTGGACTTGTACAAAAATGTTATCTCCCATCGAGTTTGTGGTAGTTTTACATGGATTTGTGGTTGGTTTATCATGTGGGTGAAGTTAGTTGACTATTTTACAGTACCGTGCTAGATTACTTTTCTCTAAGTGCCAGGTTTTATAACATCATGTCAAATGAAGAAGTACTAACATTTGAAAGGATTGCTTAATTGCTGTGTTTGAGCACTTGTAGAACAGAACTGTTTCCAACATCGGGTGAACAAAAGTTCTCATTTATGTATTAAGTTCTAGTCATAGACTTGATACTACAATTCCTGTCAACTAGTGAGCACATTATTTTTTATGGAAGGAATCTTGGTCATCACAATTATATTGTGCAATAAGTTAGTGCTGGCCATTGATGTAGTTAGCAGTTCCAGCTTCCTATCCGGATCACGATTGATATCGTCATTGGCATCCTCCTCTATCTGTTC
>CAIGRQ010032379.1:0-12080 GCA_903798375.1 Fraxinus sp. D2006-0159 | reverse complement strand
TTGGAACAATAACTATTGAGATAGACTATTTTACCAAAGATTATTGTTGACTGGTCTATTTAAGCAAATCCCCCTATGCCAAATAAAGAGACTGCCATGTGTCATCATCCGGTGTGAGGCCTCTATTAACAAAATCGCATTTCACAAAC
This sequence comes from Fraxinus sp. D2006-0159, assembly GCA_903798375.1. Classification (NCBI taxonomy): domain Eukaryota; kingdom Viridiplantae; phylum Streptophyta; class Magnoliopsida; order Lamiales; family Oleaceae; genus Fraxinus; species Fraxinus sp. D2006-0159. Next base: position 11,931 of record CAIGRQ010032379.1, on the reverse strand, counting down.
ACGTTTTTGGCCAATTTTGGGAGCACACATGCACCAAACTTAATAAGCTCCACCTTTCCTCTGAGAATTGGACTCTGCTATGTGTAAACAAAATATCATCAGCAGTTTCATTTCATATGCTTGTGTATCTGTACAAGCAATCAAGCAGAATTAACAGATAATAACTTCAAGCAGTTATTAAACTTATTTAAAGGTACTACTTTAGTTTTCATATCAGATAAGTTCAACTTGTATTAATTTTTTCTATCTTAATTATCCCTTTTTGAAATAATGTCTCTTATAAAATAATATTTAACATCAATGTATTTTGTTCTATCATGAAACATGAGACTTTTATTTAAATAAATTGCACTTTGATTATTAGAAAATAATATGGCATTTTCTTCTACAAAATCAAATTCGTTCAATAGTCCACGTAACCACATTCCTTCTTTAATTACATCAGTGACAGCAATATATTCAACTTCCGTTAAAATAGAGCAACTACTTTTTTGTAATTGAGATTCTCACCTTATAACAGTACCATACAAAGTGAGAAAAATAAGTAAAGTTAGATCTTCTATTATCTCTATCTCCAACAAAGTCAGAATTAGTGTATCCTATTAAAGTTATCCCTTCTTTATTTTTTCTAAACTTAGCCTAGATTAGAAGTATCTTTCAGGTATTTCGCCAACCATTTTAAGACTTCACAATGTTCTTTCACTGGATAATCTCTAAATATACTAAGTACACTAATACTATGAGCAAGATAATGTCTTGTACATATTATCAAATACATAACAGATCTAATAACATTTGTATAGGGAATCCTAGACATTTTGTCAAACTCTTCTTTTGATTTGGGACAGCAATCAGAATACAATTTAAAATGATTAGCAAGATGTAAAGCAACAAGTTTACACTTAGACATGCTAAATTTTTTCAAAACTTTATTCAAATAACTATGTTGATAAAAAAAAAAATAACAAACCGTTTTCTTTATCCCTTCAAAATCTGCATTACCACCACTTCCTTTACGATACAAACAAGTATCTTGCTTCTATTAAGACTAAGATACAACATAAAAGAGTCAAATATTTTGTATCATTGCATTGGAACTTGTTTCAACCCATATAAGGTTTTTATTTTTTATTTTTTTGTTAACAAAAACACAAGATTGTTAGAATCTCGTTCTTCAAAACCTGAAAGCTACTTCATGTAAATCTTCCCATCTAATTTTCCATATAAGAAGGCAATTTTTACATCTAACCGATCAAGTTTCCACCTAAATTGTGTATAAAATGATTCTAATGGCAATATATTTAACTACATGGGAGAAAATTTCATTATAGTCCACACCTTCCTCTAGTGCTCCTCCTCCTCCTTCTTCTGCTTCTGCTTCTGCTTCTTCTTCTTCTTCTTCTTCCTCCTTCTTTCTCCATCTATATCGGTGATTTAAGATTTTTATATAAAATGAAATGGATTCTATATAGTGCTACTTAGTGCTCTACTAAATTCAAATTGCAATCAATATCCTCATTTCCTATTTTATATAACATTTAGTAATTCTCATAATTGAAAATTAACTGAACCCTAAAATTATATTTTATTCGTCTTAACTCTTTATTCAATACCTACTTTTTTCTTTGTGAATAATTGATTTTGATATATTCAAAATGACATCTTAGATTAGTAAACAAATTGAATTTTGAACGACGTACACATGTACACATATTCAAAATTTGGATTCTTTTTAGTCACGTCCCTATATCTTACATTTTAGAAAATAAAAGATCCGACACTTATACCCGTTTTCGATACCCATACCCGAATTCGAGCATCATAGGTGAGTTGATACTCAGCAAGGGGGTAGAGTTACACAATAAGTAAGTTCTTCGGTATCAATTTCCTGATTTACTTTAGCACCCTCTAAGGGTTCATCATTAGCTTGACCAACATCCTCATTGCCAGCATGTGTATTATTTTCTTCCAAGTAAGATGTCTCCACCTCAATTTAAGCATCCATTTCTGTCGAACCATTAATATTTTCTTTAAGACATGGCATAACAAATTCATTAAAAATGACCTCTCTCCTTATAATGACTTTAAATCCCCTCCTCTCCTTTATCCACAACCTGCACCCTTTAACTTGCTCACCAAGTGATCAAGGTTCAAATTTTCCTATATTCTGATGAAAATATGCAGCACGTCCAAAAATTTTCAGATTAGAATAATCAACAAGATTTTGTATCCATATAAATTCAGGCACTTTGAAATTCAAGGAATTGGTAGGACTTCTATTTACTAAATAGGCTCCAGTTTTAATTGCCTCGCCCTAAATAATTTGAGTAAGCCAGATCTCAATAACATGCATCACTTTATTAACTAAAGTCACATTCATTCTTTCAACTATTCCATTTTGTTGAATAGTGTAAGTCACAGTTCTATGTCATAAAATATCATTTAGTTTACAAAAGTCATTGAATTCATAATTGCAAAATTATAGGTCATTATTTGTTTTTAAGATTTTTATTAAATGATCAATTTGATTTTTTATCTGCTTTTTTAATACTTAAAAACATTAAAGGTTTCATATTTGATTTTTAACAAAACACCCAATTTTTTTTTTGAAAAATCATCAATGACTGACAAATAATATCTAAAATCAGAAAATGAATTTCTAGTAGAAAATGTGACTTAGAAATAATATCTAAAATATTCAAGTATCTGTTTTGATTTATGAATTCCTAGTAGAAAATGTAACTTGCTTTCAATCACCATTTTAATTACAATCACCATTCAAGTATCTGTTTCTTGATTTATGAATAATTTCTCATTTAAAATAGCTGGTGTCAGACCCAAAAGAGAATTTCCTTCAAGAAAATAAAGATCATGTCTCTTTGGGGGTACAAGTGATAATATCACAACCCCTAAATTTTTTTAAATGTCCCAGACCAATTTTAATGTTAAAATCAATCAAGAACGCTTAGAGATGCTATGTTTCTTTCTAATTCAGGAAAAAATCTAGTCCTTTTTCGTAGTAGAATATTACTCTTTTTATAACTATTTTAGAGTCCTTATTCCATTAAGTTTAGAAGTCATATTATTTTCCATTATAACTAGCCCTCCACTGATTTTCTCAAAATCAAGAAACTAGTTCTTATAAGAGCACATATGGAAGGAGTGGCCAGAATCAAGAATCCATTCTTGATTCCATTTCTTTCCCATATTAACCAAATCCCACCATTTTTCAGTCTCACATTTATTGTCGGCTAGAACAACATTCTCCTCATCATTTTTCTATTCTTTTAACTCATTCTGTCTTTTATGTATTTTATGAAATGTCCTAGATTACTACAATAGCAATCTTTTGATAAAGTTGGTTAGGATGAAGATAAATGGTTTAATACAATTGATTTTTAAGTGTCTTCAATTAATTTCTTAATCATTATTATTGAGAACTAATTACTTTTCATTTCTGTTTAGGGAAACTATTACGCATCATGTCAACATCAAAATCTGTTTTATATTTGGCTTATGGTCAGAGACTAATATTTTTCCTCTTATGATTTTTGAAAGGGCAATATATGTATAATTGCTTCACCACGATGCAATGGGATGGATATTAAAAAATTCTGAGAATACAAGTTTAGTTTGAACTCCTATAAAATATCTTAAGTACTAAAGTGTAATATTTTATAACGTGATTTGTTGATCATCATTAATCGAACTGTTTTCTTAGCATCAGGGAAAGAAATTTGTAGCTGAAAATAATATATAATACATCATATTGTGCTATCTATATCCTCACACTTGGCAATATAAAAAGATAATTCAATTGTAAAATGCACTTATTGATCTATAACAGATTTATAAAATCTCGTATACCAGCTATAGATACTTCATCCCGTAGTAATGTTTAAAATTATTAGCACTATATAAATGACATGCCTGAAGCATTTTGAAATTCGATTCTAAAGATAGAAACTCTTGAAAAATGAGCAAATAAGAAAGATGATCACGATTAGGAGGCCTATATTCATAGAAAAAGTATATAGACATAATTAATTATGAAACCCTATAAGAGGTTCAAATACTTGAAATATTGAAAGTTGAGATTTCAAGTTATGTCATTATGGAAAAAAAAAAAAGATCGAAAAGGTAAAGTTGTCGACAACACTTTTGTATATGATATACCGCTTTATATTATGAATAGAAAGGATATTGAAAATAAATTCGTCAAAACATATCGATTGAAATAAATGATTGACCAAATGAAAGGAATCAATAATATCAAAATTGAACTTGCTAGAGAAACCTGAAATTTTTGGATTTGCTATTCAAATACCAAAAAGTGTATACTTATGTGAAAAGTAAATGAGAAAAATGAAGTTGAAATATTTAATGCAGGATTCTCAAAATAATAAATTTCGTCAAAGACCGCGATGGATGCAATCACAAGTCCATATCTTGTTATCCTTGAAATACGATTATAACTAATTCATTTATCATGATTATTAATGTTATCCTCGAAGGATTAAATATACTGGAAGCATATAATTTAAGTGATATCATCATGAGTGAGAGTAAATACGCATTATACTCTTTTTTCCTTGATCAAAATTTTGTCCCATTGGAATTTCCTAACAAGATTTTTAATTAGGCAATATATATATATATATATATATATATATATATATTCAAAGAAATAACGTATTTTTTTCATTCATTAATATTTTTCCCATAGGATTTTTTCCAATAAGATTTTAACGAGCATATTCTTTTCATAATGAATATACAGAATCTTAAGGACATTTACGTTCAATATAACTTTATAATTATGTTATAAATTTATATGAAAACATTGCTTGAAGACTATAACAAAACAACACGAAACATACTCCACACTAGAATTGTGATATTTAAGGCAATGGCATACACGACATAATAGCTCGATACAAGAATTTTTATTAATTGAAATCACGGGAATAGCTATACTCTTTTTATTTGATCAAGTTTTGTCCAATTATATTTTTTTGACAAGGTTTTAACGAGACAATATTTTATTACTTTAATTTTGTTATGATTATTAACACTCATTTTTCCTTCATTTGATATTTTTTCCAACTGAATTTTTATCAAACAATATTTTAACGAGACATATATTGTACAATGAGCCATTCAATGGGAAATATTGTAAATTATATGTTTATTAGTGAATGATTATTATAACTTTGCAGTTATAATTATTATGACTATTGTATCCCTTGTAGTCCTAATTAGTAATTATCTCATATATATATTGTTGAAAAAATTGATTTTATTAATTGGTCTATCCAACTTTTGACCAACTATTAGTGGGTCCCGCTAGTTACTTGAAGTTGAAATAAATTGAAATAAAAATTAGTGGAAAATTGGAAAAGTGCCAATCCCACATAGGAAAGCTAGAAGAATATAAACAACTTTATATTGCTCAAGTTTGGGACTTGGGTTTGGGCCCCAAGAGGTACAATTGTTTTTGAAGAGGAGAGAATCTACATGCTAGTAGGTTGGGCCAAAGCCCACGAACGCGCCCCTGTCGCCATCCGACCAACCGGTTGGCTTGACACGCCATGTGCACAGGTCGTGGGCTTGGGCTTGGCTTATATTTTTTGGTAAAATAATATTTGATTTACCTGTGCTCATTGGTGTAAACCAAGACAATAGTATCAACACAATAACCTCCCTAACATTTTTGGGTTCTCACTGTTGTGTTCATTTTGGCCCTGAACAACTAAGATAAGATAGATGAATCATTAAAAATATAACTTAACCTAGAACTTTTTACCTGTGCTCATTGGTGTAAACCAAGACAATAGTATCAACACAATAGCCTCCCTAACATGTTCGAGTTCTCACTGTTGTGTTCATTTTGGCCCTGAACAGCTCTTGAATTTCATGAGTACTTTAGAGAATTCATGCCTTTGAAACATTCTCATAGAAGCAGCGACACTTCTCACTTATATATGTGATTTCCTATTAAAAGGACCTGCCATAGCTCAGTTAGATAGATCAAGATATAGGAATCATTAAAAGTATAACTCAACCTAGAACTTTATGCAAATATCACTTTCTTATCGTAAAAATGGGTAGGAGTTAACTCCGAAGTACTTCTTTGAATCTTCGTAACTTAGTTCTCCCATTGAATCAAGATTTTGGAATTTTCAATCAGCGAGGTTGGGTTACCATTACAAAGATTCTTATGTAGTAGGCTTTAAGCTCATTCCCCTTGATAGACAGTATTCTTGATCTCTTGGTAAACCTTTGGTAAATGAATCCGCTAGATTTTCTCTAGACTTTACATAATCTATGAAAATAATACCATTTGAGATCAATTGCTTAATTTTATTATGTTTTCGACGAATATGTCAAGACTTACCATTATACATACTATTTTGTGCTCTACCGATAGCCGACTGACTATCACAATGTATATTAATTACAGGCACATGTTTAGGCCAAAATGAACACAACAGTGAGAACTCGAAATTGTTAGGAAGGTTATTGTGTTGATACTATTGTCTTGGTTGTCACCAACGGCTGACAGTTCAAGCCACTGCGTCCACTGATTAGCCAAGTAAATGTGATAGTATTCTACGGAAGGTTCAAACCCATAAGGTACCTATCTGGATGCGATAACATTCTATCCAATCACTTTATAAGGTCTGCATAGTTTATTGCATTAATTTCCATTCATGCAGAAGGAATGAAGCTCTCTAAGTCATTTCAGATCGCTACGATTATCGAGAAATTACCACCAATATCGAAAGATTTCAAGAACTACCTGAAACATAAACTCAAGACAATGGGACTTGAAGATCTGATTGTACGGCTAAGAATTGAGGAACATAATTGTAATTCTGAAAAGAAATCCGAAAGTTGCAAATGGAGGTTAAAGTCAATTTGGTGGAGCCAAATACTAGCAAGAAAATGGAGCACTAGAGTAACGACAAGCAAAATAGAAAGGCCAAGAAACTCAAAGGAGATTGCTATAACTGCGTTAAGCTTCGTCACATTACAAAGGACTGTCGACAGAAAAAGCAAAACAAAAAGGGCCAAGTACATTTGACTGAGGAAGACAGATTGTCTAACGGCGTGTCTGAACTAATGCTCTCAGCTATTATATTTGAAGCAAATATGGTGGACCATCTGAGAGAATAGTTCGTTGATATTATTAATTTATATTATTTTTTTCCCCGATTCTTCTATGTCTGACATGTAGATTCTTCTAGAAGGACGGTTAACGGTTGACGATTGGCGGTTCTTGTCCAAACGGTTTGTGTCTGTTGAAGACACAACTTTTTGGCTGTTATGTCTTTTGGACACAACCTTCAACTTCTATAAATAGTTCCCCATACCCCCGGTTTCATTCACTCCAAAATCAATTCTGATTTTTACTCTTCTTCTAAAATTATTCCTTTGTCCCTGCATATTCATATTTTGCAATCCAACCTCATAAAATACTTTCATGCATTTTAGTCCTCCAAATTTTATAGAGAAAAAAAACGTGAGTATGTTTGTCGGGACATGTAATTTGTAGTGCTACTATTGCAAGTCGAGGTCATTGTATCTTGGGAAACGAGTGCCGGAATACACAACAATCTTAGACGATAATGGCAAGTAATACTGCATCTGTCGTACTCTCTAATAATGCTCACGGGGAAAAACCAGAAAAATTTACGGGAGTGGATTTTAAGAGATGGCAACAAAAAATATTATTTTATCTCATGATTCTGAATTTAGCAAAATTTTTGAGTGAAGATGCTCCAATGGTCGAGGAGGATGAACAAGTAGCATCGATGCATGGAGTCAAAGTGACTTCTTATGCAAGAACTACATCCTCAATTATCTTGACAACACATTATACAACGTATACTGTTCAATCAAGACAGCTAAATTATTGTTGAAATCATTGGAAAAGAAGTAGAAGACGAAAGACGTTGGATTGAAGAAATTCGTTGTAGGCAAATTCTTGGACTTCAAAATGATAGATTCTAAAACAATAATGAATCAAGTCTAAGAGCTACAAATCATCTTGCACGATATACATGCAGAAGGAATGAAGTTCTCTGAGTCATTTTAGGTTGCTATGATTATCTAGAGATTACCACCAATGATGAAAAATTTCAAGAACTACCTGAAACATAAACGCAAGGAAATGAGACTTGAAGATCTGATTGTACGGTTAAGAATTGAGGAAGATAATCGCAATTCTAAAAGGAAATCCAGAAAGCTACAAATGGAGGCTAAAGTCAATTTGGTGGAGCTAAATACTAGCAAGAAAAGGAAGTACTCGGGTAATGTCAAGCAAAAGAGCAAGCCCAAGAACTTCAAAAGAGATTGCTATAACTCCGGTAAGCCTGGTCACATTGCAAATGACTGCCGACAGAAAAAGCAAAACAAAAAGGACCAAGTCCACTTGACCGAGGAAGATAGATTGTCTAACGGTGTGTATGAACTAATGCTCTTAGCTATTGTATTTAAAGTAAATATATTGGACAATCCGAGAGAATGGCTTGTTGATACCGGCGTTACTTGCCACGTTTGTGCTGATAAGGAGATGTTTTCATCTTACACTTCTATCAATGGATGACAACTATTCATGAGCAACTGACAACGTCAAAAGTTGTTGGTCTAGGTAAAGTAGTGCTGAAGATGACATCAAGGAAAGAAGTAACACTCATCGATATTCTGCATGTTCTCGATATTTGTAAAAACTTGGTGTCTGGAGCTTTGTTAAGCAAAAATGGATTTAGGCTAGTATTTGAATCTGACAACTTTGTACTCACCAAAAATGACATGTTTGTAGGCAAATGATACTTAGCCAATTGGCTATTCAAAATGAATGTAATGCATGTACTTCGTGATTTTGATATTAATAAAAATAAATCTTTTGCTTACTTGATTATCTTCTAACTTATGGCATGATGGGTTAGGACATGTAAATGTTAATATTTTATGTAAATTAGTAAGTTTAGATTTATTGCCTAATATTTCCTTTGATCAAAATTATCGATGTAAAACATGAGTAGAAGCTAAATCAGCTAAAATACCGTTTCATTCATTTAAAAGGAACTCGAATCCTCTAGAACTAATTCACAATGAAATTTGTGATTTAAAGTTTGTGCAAACTAGAGGAGGTAAAAAGTATTTTATTACTTTTATAGATGATTGCAAAAGATACTGTTATGTCTATTTGTTAAGGAGCAAAGACGAGGCCTTAGAAACATTTAAACAATACAAGAATGAGGTTGAAAATTAACTAAGAAAATGAATAAAAGTTGTTCGTAGTGACAGAGGTGGGGAATATGGAGCACCTTTGAAGAATTTTGTTCAAATTTTGGGATTATTCATCAAACTACAGCTCCTTATTCACCTCAGTCGAACGGTACTGCGGAATGCAAAAATTGTACTCTGAAAGAAATGATGAACGCTATGTTGATTAGTTTTGGTTTACCTCAGATTTTGTGGAGGGAAGCAGCTCTGTCAGCTTAGCACATTCTAAATAAATTATCACACAAAAGTAGGAACGAAACTCCTTATGGGTTATGAAAATGTCATAAACCTTCGTACAAATACTTAAAAGTGTGGAGGTGTTTGGCTAATGTAGAAATACCAAAGCCTAAATAAAAGTAGGAACGAAACTCCTTATGAGTTATGAAAATGTCATAAATCTTCGTACAAATACTTAAAAGTATGGGGGTGTTTGGCTAAGGTAGAAATACCAAAGCCTAAACAAGTTAAAATAGGGCCTAAGACCATCGATTGCATATTCATTGGATATGCTAATAATAGTAATGCTTATCGGTTCCTCGTACATAAGTCGGACATTCCAGATGTACATGAAAATACTATCATTGAATCTAGGAATGCTATATTTTTTGAGGACAAGTTTCCTTGTGAGGAAAGGAAAGAGATAAGTTAGCAAAAATGAACTCATGATACTTCAATTGGTAATAATCAAAATAATGAAGAATCAAACGTAACAAAATGACAAAAAAGTCTACATCTTTTGGTCCAGATTTTTAGCTTATTTGTTAGAAAATGAACCAGGACATTCGATGAAGCAATGTCTAGTCCAAAAGCTCCATTCTGGAAAAGGCTATCAATGTGAAATTGATTATATTATGCAGAATCATACCTGGAAGTTGGTAGATCTCCCACCGATAACAAACCGTTAGGTTGTAAATGTATTTTCAAAAGAAAATTAAAGATTGATGGATCAGTTGAAAAATATAAGGCCAGATTGGTAGCTAAATGATTCAAAAAAAAAAAGAAGAAGAAAGCCTTGATTTTTTCGATACATACTCACATGTAATAAGGATAACATCAATTAGAGTATTAATTGCAATCACAGCATTGCATAATTTAGAAATCCATCAGATGAATGTCAAAATAGCTTTCTTAAATGGTGAGCTAGAAGAAAAAATTTACATGAAACAACACGAAGGGTTTATTGCTTCTGGACAGGAGAAAAAGGTGTGTAGGCTCATTAAGTCGTTATATGGACTAAAGCAAGCACCAAAACAATGACATGCAAAATTTGACAAAACTATGTTGTCAAATGATTTTAAGATTAACGAGTGTGATAAATGTGTTTATATTAAAACCACACCTAATGCATATGTAATCGTATCTCTATATGTTGATGATATGCTAATTATGGGTATTAATTATGATATCATAACAAATACNATATCATAACAAATACCAAGAAAATGTTGACAAAACATTTTGACATGAAAGACATATGTATTGCACATGTAATATTAGGAATTAAAATACTTAAAACATCTGAGGGACTTGTCTTATCTCAATGTCACTATATTGAGACTGTACTTAAGAAGTATCGTATATATGATGAAAGTCCAGTTAAAACTCCCGTAGACCTAAGTCTACATTTGGCCAAACATAAAGGCAAACCCGTATCTCAATTAGAGTATTTTTCGGATAATAGGTAGTCTAATGTACATTACAAACTGCACTTGTCCGGATATTATATATGCAGTGAATAAACTTAGTAGCTATACAAGTAACCCAAATAATGACCATTGGAAGGCATTGGTAATGGTTCTTAGATATCTACGATGCAGCTCAAATATTGAATTACATTATATTAGATATCCAGCTGTATTAGAAGGATACATTGATGCTAATTGGATATCAAATACAAAAGACTCAAAATCTACTAGTGGGTATGTTTTTACCATTGGTGGTGCGGCCGTATCTTTAAAATCCTCTAAACAAATATATATAGCTCGATCCATGATGTAATCTTAGTTCATAGCTTTAGATATAGTTGGAGAGGAAACAAAATGGCTTCAAAATTTTTTAGAAAATATTCCATGTTGGCCTAAACCTGTGTCTGCAATTAGTATACATTGTGATAGTCAGTCGGCTATCGATAGAGCACAAAATAGTATGTATATTGGTAAGTCTCGACATATTGTCGAAGATAATACAATTAAACAGTTGATCTCAAATGGTGTTATTTCCATAGATTATGTAAAGTCTAGAGAAAATCTCGCGAATCCGTTTACCAAAGGTTTACCAAGAGATTAAGTATACTGTCTATCAAAGAGAATGTGCTTAAAGCCTACTACATAAGAATCTTTGTAATTGTAACTCAACTTTGCTGATTGGAGATCCCAAAATCTTGATTCAATGGGACAACTAAGTTATGAAGATTCAAAGAAGCACTTCAGAGTTAATTCCTACCCATGCCTACAATAAGAAAGTGCTATTTGCAGAAAGTTTTAGGTTGAGTTATACTTTTAATGATTCCTATAACTTGGTCTATCTATGTGGGGTATGTCAGGTACTCTTAATAGGAGATCACCTATATAAGTGAAAAGTGTTGCCACTTCTATGAGAATGTTTTAGAGGCTTGAATTCTCTAAAACACTTATGAAA
>CAIGRQ010032367.1:0-15665 GCA_903798375.1 Fraxinus sp. D2006-0159 | reverse complement strand
TTTTTGGTAACACCTCAAGATGTATAAAATTTGGGGCGTTACTACTACCATTTTGGATGCATTTGATTGGTCAAATAATTAAAAGAATAAAAGACTATTTTAACTAATAAAAACTTTTTTTAATATAATTATTGACTATATCAACCATGTGCTACTTTATTCTTACCGTTTATAACTTCGGTATTTTAGGTAAGAGATGTTCGAGCCGTGTGGTAGTCTTTACATAAGCAAATAAATTTTTTAAGGGAGGAACTACTGTTTTGAGAGAATCTATCTACACCTGGTGAATCTGCGCAGCAAGTTTCATACCTTCTAACCATCATCTGTGAATTCTACCCGACTAATGTTTCAGTTAAGTTTCTCAAAGCAAGAACCGTGATCTTCAACCGTAACTAAAAAGAACACACATGTGAGTGAATGATATAATCTTACTCAAATACCAGACTACTTGACGTAAGTTAAGATTGGTGAATCCAAGTGGTGGTTGCGATTGAATACAATAGTGAAGAGTGTTTGATTCCACTTCTTCAACAAGTCAAAAGGAATAAGAAAACGAGGAAGTTAATTTTTATTTGCTTTTGATCGTTTTAGTTAATTTTGCGAATATACTAATCTGAAACTATTGTATCTTAGATTATTTGATAATGAGTTATTTTACCCATGGCATGGAGGCCCGTGGATGTTTCCCTTAAGGGTTTACCATGCTATATTTGGTGTTCATCTTTATTTAACTTTGTAATAGATTGTATCTTGTAGAACACAAATCTGTTTAACTGTCTCAATCAGAACAGTACGTAAAATTATCTGTAGGAAGTTTTGACTGACTCGTGTATTCATGCAGAAATGAATAATTGAGACAAATTATTTAATGAACTAGGTTTTAGTACTTTCAATTTGTATTGGAGTTGGTTTACTTTTAAAAAGTGAGATCTACATAAAATCAAGTAATGGATGGAGCACCATTTAGTCTACTGGTCTTAGACAGGAAAAATTAAAATGCAAGTATATGTCCAATCTTTAAATTAGAAAGTTTGGCACTCTATTGTGTATGGCTACAAGAGACCTACCATAACTGAAAAAGATGAAGAAAGAGAAAAACGAGCTCATGAGTGGGTGACTTTACAATAGTGCTAGTTGGAACTCTAAAGCCTTGAATGCTTTTTTCACTTTTGTTGATACTAATCAATTTCGTTTGATCTCTACATGCAAGGTGGCAAAAGATGAGTGGGATATGCTGCAAGTTTCTCATGAAGGAACCTCAATTGTGAAGTCCCCTAAACTACAAATGTTAACTCTTGAATTTGATCAACTAACTATGAGAGATGATGAGCAGTTTAAAGATTTCTATGCCAAACTAAGTGATGTCACCAACTCGGCCTATACTTTAGGAAAGAGATACTTCGAAAGCAAAATTGTCAAAAAGATCCTCAGATCATTACTTGATAGGTTACATTCCAAGGTAACTATTATCGAGGAAAGCAAGGACATAAAAGTATGAAGATCGAAGAATTGGTAGGATCTCTGCTGATCTATGAACTACACCTTCACAGAAGAAAGAAAGAAAAAGGATCGAGAACTGCCTATAAAGCGAATGAAGTTGAGATAGAGGAAGATAATGATGAAAGTGATGATGATGACCAGATAGCCAAGCTCACTAAATAATTCAAGAAATTCCTGAAAAGCAATACGAAAGGAAAGAACTCGAAAACTCAACCTCTTCAAAAGAAGAAGTTTCCTGGTAACTCTTAGCAAAATCTTACTTACTCTGTTGAAAAGACCCAAAAATGTGTTCAATGCCATGAGTGTGAAGGGTTCGGGCACATAGCGGCGAGTGCGCAAATACTCTAAAGAGGTTAAGGGGCAAGAAAGCCATGAACATAACTTGGAGCGAAGATGAAGACAAAGAATCAAATTTTGATAAGGAGGACACTAGTGGGTCTCTAACTGCAAACCTTCAACTTGTTGCTAATATGAACCAATCGTCACCTGTAGGTCAAAACCTAGTGAATACATATTTAGCTGGAACTAGCAATGTTTGCACATAATGCAAAATCCTAAAAGACAATCTGGAAGCTGAACAAAAAAGAAATATTACCGTTCTGGCCATGATGGAATATGTTGAAGAAGAGAGATCCGTAATTGCTGCTAAAAGAGATACCTTGCTCAACACTATAAGGCTATGTTTGATATGCATTAAATTCCTTGGAACTTGGAATTTCTTTTCCATTTCCCACCAAATGTGTTGTTTGATGTGTCAAAAATTGCTTGGAAAATGTTCTCTCAAACGAACACTAAATTTTGATTAAAAAAATGATTTTTTAGGGGGAAGAAAATTTCGTTTTTTTTTTTACTTTTTGACAANGAAAATGTTCTCTCAAACGAACACTAAATTTTGATTAAAAAAATGATTTTTTAGGAAACATTTTTTTTTCGTTTTTTTTTTTAACTTTTTGGCAATGGAAACAAATTTTATAATCAAGTGTGGAAAAAATTATCACTTTAATGGACAATTTGATGCAAACGAAGGCCAAATGAACACAAAATTTAAAAATTTTCCAGGTGGAAAATTATACCAATCAAACACACTTAATTAACAATTTCCTGAAAAATAATTTCTAGGCAATTACTTTCCCTGAAATTCATTTTCTTTCTACCCATTTTTCACCCTCGCAATGAAACGGACCCTAAGTGAGAAGGAAAAACAATCGCTGGAGCTCCAAGCTTAATTGGAACATGTCAAATAAAAACTGAGGCAGCTAACTATTGGTTCTGCATGTCCCGGTGAAACGCTTAGCTATGAAAAAACTCCAAATGATGAAGTAGGCCTGGGGTATGAAGGGAAAGGAAATGAGAAGGTTACCACTCCACTGACATTCATTAAAGAAGCAGTGAAATCTGAAAAACTACAAAGTTAGTCGTCAAAATCTGCAGTCAATATTCCAGATAGAACCACCACTAGTAGGACAGTTATACGTATAAACACTCCATAACAGCTTCGGACCACCTCGAAATTTCTTGTTCAAAATACAGGGTCAGGCAAACTGTGAAGTTTCGTACAAGTAAGCCCCAACACTCTAGATATAACATATTAATCAATAAATGTAGAAACGTGAGTCATACTAAGAAAGTGAACTTGCTAACTGACACCTTGAAACAAAATCCTATGACTAAAATAAAGCAAATCTGGATAAGTAAAAGTGATATTAGGTGATATTTGGTTAATGCTACCTATAAATCTATTGTGCCTAACTCTTGGTATTCTAACAGTAGTTGTTCTAGACATATGACTGGAAATTATGCATGAGGAATGGTTACTCTTGGAGATGGTGCCTAGAGTAGAATTGAAAGAGATGGTACTATTGAAATAAATGGATCACCTTCTAAAATAAATTGCTTTAGGTTAACTTGAAAGCTAATTTGATTATTGTAGGTCAACTAGGTGATAATAAACTCATGGTTTGTTCACAAAAAGACACATGTAAGTTAATGAAAAATGATGGTAGTTGTATCTTACGTAGTAGCAGGTCTAGTGACAAATGCTACTTCCTTGAATTTGGTATTGCATACATGTCTCTAATGTTGACTGTACTGACCTTTGGTATAAATGACTGGGGAATCTGAACTATACAAATCTTGTTAAAATCACTAAACTTGATGCTATAAGTGGAATGCCTAAGCTTATAGAAAGACCTGAAGGTGTATGGCTCATGCAAAAAAGGTAAACAGACTAGAACATCTCATAAACAAGGTCAATTTCTTGCTACTTCTCACTATCTTGAATTACTTCACATGGATTTAATGGGAGCAATTCAAACACAAAGTCGTGGTGGTAAATGGTATATCTTCGTTGATTTACCCACTTATACAAAATATTGACCATTCAAAAATACAAAGAATGGATTAAAATTGTGAGAATTGGGAGTGATCGTAATTAAGAGTTTGAGAATACCAGTTTTTCTAACTTCTGTGAAAAGCATGGTATTCTTCATGAATTTTCGGTATTTTAGGTAAGAGATGTTTGAGCCATGTGGTAGTCTTTACATAAGCAAAGAAAATCATTAAGTGATGAACTAATGATTTGAGAAAATCTGTCGTCAATCCGCGGCAGCAAGTTTCGCGCTTTTTGACCATCATTCGTGACTTCTTCTTGGCTAATGTTCCGGTGAAGTTTCTCGAAGCAAGAACTGTGTTCGTCAACCGTAATTGAAAAGAACACACCTATGCATGAATGATATAATCCTACTTAAAGATCAAGCTACTTGGCGTGAGTTAAGATTGGTGAATCTTAATCCAAGTGGTAGTTGTGACCGAATACAATGGTGAAGTGACGATGAAGAAGATCGGAGGATTTGATTCCACTTCTTCAACAAGTCAAAAGGAATAAAAAAAATGAGGGAGCTGTTTTTTATTTCCTTCTGATTGTTTCAGTCAATTTTGTGAAATTACTAATTCGAAACTATTGTATCTTTGATTCTTTGATGATGGATTATTTTACCTTGGTATGGGGGCCCTTGAATGTTTCCCTTAAGGGTTTACTATGTTACATTTGGTGTTCATCTTTATTTAACTCTCTAATAAATTGTATCTTGTAGAACACAAATCTCTTTAGCGGTTCCAATCAGAACAACGTAAAATTGTGTGTAGGAAATTTTGACCGACTCGTGTATTCTGGTAGAAACGAGTAATTGAGACAAATTATTTAATTAATTATGTTTTAGTACTTTCACAAGTCATTATCGAGTCCACTGAAAATCTAATCTTCAACATGTATTGTGTATTGGACATCCCAACAAATTCGCACTAGGAACTGAATGGATCTAATTTCATTGGCCTTTGTTGTGCCTAGTAGATTATGATCAATATGAACAACCTTGGCATGCTATTTCTTGTTACTACATTTGACAATAGCAAATCAAAGAACATGTAGAGCATCTGTGAATGTAAATACAATGATTAAGAAAATTAAAACTAAAAATAAAGACTGAGAAGCAAGAACATTCAAGAATTTGAACACTGAACATAAAACCCATAGTAATACCCAACACAAAATTCTACATTTATCCAGTGATAAATGATTTTGTACACTTATTTGGGTTATTAAACTAATGTATTTGTTTTTGATTTGTATGAATAATAGCTTAAGCCTTTGTTTGAGTCAAATTGTTGTAGAATGAGAATGAAAAATATAGCAATTATTGGGGCCCACGCAAGAGATAGAAAATTTGAATTTAATTGTTGATGTGATGGATAATGGTCATATTTTTCATTTTAATAAGATAATAATGTAGATTAAATGGGGCCTAATTTTGTGTTAATTTTGTTTGTTAGGTAAAATTTGAGGTAGATTGTGTGAATTGGAAGAAATGATCGAAAATTGGACAAAAACAAAGGAAATCCAAAGTTCGGGGATCAAAGTGAAAATATTCAACAGTTGATTTGATGATGATTGAAGCTCACATAGGATCAATTGGATGCATGTGCCATGGATTCCATAAATTAGAATGGATTAACTCAAAAGATTTAATAGATATTAATGTAGAATTACTAAATGGTAGACGAACTTGCTTGAAAAACTAAGTATCACAAATATCCTTCTCAAACGACATCGACGAAAACAAAAACGATAAAACACGATTAGAAGGATGTCCAAATTTTTTATGCACAATATGATTTTCTAGCATAGCATTATTAAGAGAAGTGGTATTGAATGGTTTGAAGAAATAAAGCCCATGTGAGTAAACACCTTCACCAATCTTCTTCCATGAAGTTCGATCCAGAAACACAACACATTAGGAGAAAAAATAATATTACAATTCAAAGAGTTGGTTATTTTTTTGATAAAAAGAAATCGAGTTGGAAATGAAGGATTCACAAGTGAATTTGAGCTAGGAAGACCAGAAAGAAATTTAATTTTTCCAGATCCATAGACAAGAACTTGCCATTAGCAACTGAAGCATGTTTAAATGATTTTTTTTTTGAGAAATCACTCAAAGATCTTGCATCATTTACGATATGATCAGTGGCACCCAAATAAAAATCCAAGTATTCAAATATTTAGATGTACACGAAGAGAATATGCTTTGAGGTTACCAGAGACATGAGTACTAGAAGAAGAAGTTGATTTTTTTTTATTTTTTTTGGACACGGATGACTGAATTGTTGAAGGATATAGGCCAATTGATTCATTGAGATAGTAGTGTCAGCAACAATAGCAACTTCCATGTTTCCTCCTTTCATAGTGGATGGCTTACGATGAGGATGAAACTCCCAAAAAGGGTTTTTAGAGTGGTCCTAGCTTGTGATAGTGATCACATTTTGGAGCTTCGCATCTTTCCTTGTTCTAATGCTGAGTCGTTTCATTGTTAAAATTTTCCTCTTTTCACCTCTTTTTACAACAAGAGCAGTCCACTCAGATATATGCTTTAATTCTGATTTCATAATCATTTTTCGAATTCTTCTAACTGCACAGTTACACACACACTTAGAAAAGATTGAAAGGATAGAGCACATATATGACTCCGAAGATCCTCATACTCCGCCTTCAAGCTACTCAACAAATAAAAGATTTTATCGTCTCCAACCATCTTTAACAAGGTCTTTGCATCGGTTGTATGTGGACGATACATGCTCGATTCGTCTTACATTTTCTTAAGATGACCAAGGTGTTTGATGAACATATGTACCTCCATTGAATTTAGAAGCCAAGATCGAACGAGCTGATCATTTGAAATCCAACCTTCATATTTTGGATTTGCAGAATCTGGACGAACAGAAGTGCCATTGATGAAGCCTAATTTTTCTTTCCACCAAGAGATAATGACATATCTCTTGATCATGGAATGTAATTTATACCATTCAAGAGAACAGATGATAGCTTCCATCCAGAATTAACATCATTCTCCATCATTAAGATAAATTAGTAGCTTTCTCAATCATTGCAAACTCAAGTAATCAGGAGGAAAAATACGAACAACCGAAAAAACTATGAGACAGAAATCTTAAAACACAAATCATCAATTTGAACACGATTTTACCAAACATTGTCAAAAATAGTCAAAAATACTATTATCTAGATATGGACGATACAAATCTAATGTCACCTACCTTGCTAAATTTTGAGATACGGTTTGACAGAAACAATTATTTTTGTGGAAGTCACACAAAATTGAAAAAAAAAAAAATTTGAATTTTGCAAACGGATTGAACACTTACTTCTCTTGCTTGGGTTTTCGAACAACCCACCAAGATCAAAAATTTGTTCTAATATCATGAAAAGTTCAATAATGAACGAGCTAATAAAGAAAACGGTTGTGCTACTATGGATGCCATAATGCACAAGTGGCACCCCCCTATTGGAGGGTGTGCCGGTGGATATGGATGCCATAATGTACAAGGAGTATTATCCTAAAGAAAAACACGAGGATGTACGTGGTTCAACGCCATTGTGGTAAACTTACATCTACAAAAGAATGTATTCACTTATATTTGAAGTTTACAAGGACATATTTATAGTCACATCACATCAATGTTGCCTTATTGAGGATGAGGCAATCAAGGATGGATGATCAATAAATCATGAAAATATTTCATTTTTTGTCAATCAAATCATCTACAATATATTCTTCAATATTACCAAATATCTTCCAAATCATGCCATAATATATTCTACAATATTAGTAAATATCCTCAAATATACACGAATCTCTCTTCTCCAATAATATATCATACTGGAAATTAATTCAGCTAAAATGAAAATTTCTCTCTCTTTTCGCTTTATAATCAAATACAATTTTAGTGCATATCATAATGTCGAATTTTCAGATTTTAGAAATATTGGAACACTTAGAACAAAAAATTAGGGTCTTTAGAATTGTAGTGCACACATAAATTATTTGAAAATTTGGGCTCTATATTATCTCAATACGAATTCGCTGAGAACCTATTTGCAAACTTCTTATAGTATGTACGAATATTATCTTAAAAATAATATGATAATCCGTGTTCCTTAAAGATAAAATTTTATTTAGTTCGTGTAAGATTTTTGTAAATATTTACATTTCCAATACTCCCATGCAAAAAATCCGACATAAAAACTCTCTTAACCCAAAACACAACATTGAAATAAACAAACCATTACCATTATATTTAATCAGTATAATGGCTCTTTCCATTAATCAGTATAATGTGGCAGGAAATATGAAAAGGTCAATATATTCAAGTTTTGTTGAGAACTTGCATGAGAAACCATGCTAACTTGGGTCCTGAGTTGTAACATGCTTCACATTGTAAGTGGTAGTGCTGTCCCATTCTCATTTATTTGTTGAACCGCGTTTTGGTGGAAAACTTTGGTAGCCCAAAAGAGAAGCAAATGCGACTTATTAACCCCAGGTTTGGTATTGACTAAAATCAATATTTAATTTATATCAAAGTCAACCATACATCTTGTGAGACCCACAAATTTTCAACCACACATTTCATTAGCTTTTATCGAACCCTAAAAAAAAATCTAATTTTAATCCCTTACCAAATAGAGACCTGGTCCATGTTTATTAATGCTGATTAAAATTTCAAGTCAAATGCAACATTTAATTTTAACTTCACGTTTCATATACCTACAACTTTTAAACCACACATTTCATTAATTTTTATCAAAATCTATTAAAAATTTAATTTTAATATAACAGGAGATAAGTGTGAATTATTGCAAGATTTTCTTGAGGGGCGAGAAGTCTTCCAGACGTGGAACGGTGGAAGACTGACATCTCTTAGTTGATTCCACACGTTGACCCGACATAACCAAGTATTGATAATTGATTCGTCCTTCTGTGTAGAATTCATCAACGAAAAAAAAAAAAGAAGAAGAAGAAGAGAAGAAAAAATGGCCAATGCCAAGAAAATTTCCAGGCCTGGATTTTTCATGTCGTTTCTTTTGCTGGTGCATTTTACAGCATCGGCTTCTGCTGCTACAAATGAAACAGACCAGCATGCTTTGCTCGACATCAAAAAAATGATAACGCAAGATCCTTTCAAGGTTCTTAATTCATGGAATAATTCCGTCCATTTTTGCAATTGGCCTGGAGTTGCATGCAGTAATCTCCATCAGAGAGTTACTGTCTTGAATATTTCTTCACTTAAATTGGTTGGTCCTCTTTCCCCTTCTGTTGGAAATCTTTCATTCCTCAAGACTCTCAGTATCCAGGATAACAACTTCCACGGCGAAATTCCCCAAGAAATAGGCAAACTATTTCGCCTCCAATATTTTCGTTCTGCAAACAACTCATTCGAGGGAGAATTTCCAATTAATCTCACTCGTTGCATCAAGCTTCAATTCATTGATTTATGGGGAAACAGCCTTAGTGGGAGAATTCCTGTTGAACTGAGCACTTTATCCAGACTTCGTGTGCTGAACCTTCCTCGTAATAATTTCTCTGGAAAAATTCCCCGCTCCTTGGGAAACCTTTCCTCACTTGAATTTCTTTCCCTGAGCAAGAACAGTCTAGAGGGAAGTGTTCCTATTGAGATTGGCAAGCTCGACAAGTTATATTACCTCGCATTGTCCTCGAATATTCTTTCTGGAATATTTCCTGTTGAAATCTTTAACATCTCCTCAATCCAAACCCTTTCTATCACGAACAACACATTACGTGGACACTTTCCTGCCAGTGTGGGAGTAACTCTTCCGAAACTTACAGAATTTCATGCTGGTATAAACCAGTTCTCTGGATCAATTCCAGCTTCATTTGCCAATGCTTCACGGCTAACAATACTCAGTATTGGAGATAATTCCCTTACAGGGCCGATACCAAGAAGTTTGGGAAGCCTTCAAGAACTCCAGATTTTGCATCTTGGCCAGAATTCACTTGGAACTGACATCAGTTTTATCACCTCCTTAACTAATTGCACCAGTCTACAAATACTGAGTTTGTCCTCCACTCGAATTGGTGGTGTTTTACCGAATTCCATTGTCAATCTTTCAGCCACACTTGAATGGTTATGGTTGAATGACAACTACATCTCTGGGGGCTTGCCGGAAGGGATTGATAAGTATCTAAAATTAGTCTTCCTCGATTTAAGTATGAACAGTCTCACCAGCAATCTTCCTAACTCCATTGGAAAACTCACAAACTTGCAAGAGGTCCATCTTTACCAAAATAAATTCTCTGGTAAAATACCACCCTCCTTTGGAAACATTACTAATTTACAAATCCTGATACTAGAAGACAATTTGTTGGGTGGCAGCATACCTGTTTCCCTGGGAAACTGCAGCAACTTGCAAGGACTTCATCTGGCAGAGAATCAACTAACCGGATTTTTACCCAGAGAAGTAATTCTTTCTTCCCTTACAATTGGCCTCATCTTAGCTGACAACCAGTTAACTGGATCATTACCATCAGAAATGGGCAACATGAAAAGTCTCGTAACACTAGTTATTGGAGAAAATAAATTCTCTGGTGGAATCCCGGACTCTCTTGGCGATTGTCTCATGTTGGAAAGACTACATATGGAGGGTAACAGTTTTGTGGGAACTATTCCTTCATCCTTAGGAAAATTGAAAAGCACTCAAATCATTGATCTATCTCGCAACAATTTATCTGGGATAATACCTGCTTCTTTAAGAAACCTAAGTTTGATGGAGAATCTAAATCTTTCTTTCAATATGCTTGAAGGCGAAGTTCCCACTGGAGGATTATTTAACAATCCCAGAAAATTTTCAGTCCTTGGAAATCAGAAACTGTGTGGAGGGATTAAGTCCTTAAATTTATCGGTATGTCCCAGCGTGCCCAAGAAACAGGGGCAGCATTCTGTTCGAGTGGTGATAATTCTAGCAATCACTGTTCCTTTGTTTATCATATTGCTTGTAGCGTGCATTTATGCAAAACTGCCAGTCAAAAGCTCCAACCATCTATTGCATTCAAACTCTACAGGTGAAAATCCATATCCAAGAATTTCTTATAGAGAAATTTTCCAATCTACCAGTGGTTTCTCTGTGGAAAACATGATAGGTGAGGGAAGATATGGCTGTGTTTATAAAGGGGTTCTCAGCCCAGGAGAGCAAAATGTTGCTGTTAAGGTGTTGAAGCTCCAGGAAAGGGGTGCCACCAAGAGTTTCTTGGCAGAATGCAAGGCTATAAGAAACCTTCGCCATAGGAATCTTGTCAAGATCATCACTACTTGCTCAAGCATAGATTTGGAAGGCAATGATTTCAAAGCTTTGGTTTATGAGTTCATGCCAAAGGGAAGTTTGGAGACATGGTTACACCGAATTTCACTTGAACATGATGACCTAAAGAAGTTGAACCTACACTTAAGGCTTAATATTGCAATTGATGTTGCCTTGGCTTTGGACTACCTGCACCATCATGGTAAAACACCGATAATCCACTGTGATCTCAAGCCCAGCAACATTCTTCTTGATGATGATCTTTGTGCTCACCTAAGTGATTTTGGATTAGCGAAGTTTCTTTCACCCACCGAGAGTACATCTAATGGCAGATCAATTGGATTTGGAGGAACAATTGGCTATATTGCTCCAGGTACATCTATTTATTCTTTACATTTCATTTCATTTTTCCTGGGAAAGAATTGTTTAGTTTGTAACATTATTAAGCTTTATATCCAAGTAAAATTATACTGTTATCCCACACACAAGGAATTTATTATAGTTTTGGCCTTAACAAAAAGGTTTACCTTAATGGATTTCAGAATATGGCATGGGAGGAAGAGTGTCAACACAAGGTGATATGTATAGCTTCGGGATTCTCCTGCTCGAGCTCTTTACTGGAAAGAGACCTACCAACAGCATGTTCACCGAAAATTCCAGTCTCCACTACTATGTTAAGACATCCCTTCCTAATCTAGTGATGGAAATTGTCGATCAAGATATGTTAATGACAGAGGAAAATGGACAAATAATGACAGATCAAGTGAGTGATAGCAGCAAAATGAGGACAGAGGAGCTCTTGGTGCGTGTCCTTCGAATGGGAGTTGTATGTTCTTCTGAGCTGCCAGACGCAAGAATGGACAGTAGAGATGTTATCAAGGAACTGCAAGCAATTAAGGAAACATTTCAAGTAGCAAAAGAGAAAAGAATGAAAAGGAGGTAGGAGAATATATTGTGTGATCACTTGTTGAGACAACATTTGTAATTCAAGTAGTAAGATTCATTAATCATCTCAAGAATAAGTGAAGAGACAAAATCTCGTTATAGTGTTGACTGTGTTGTTTCTTAATGTACAGATAGGAAACTTCAGATGTTGTATCTCTACAGTGGGTTCAATTGAATATTACTAGGCTTCTACTGGTGTTATTTCTTTGTCAGACTCATACATCAACGGCAACACTAACCAAGTCTATTTCACAAGAAAATTACATAAATTCTTTTCGAGTATTCCATTATTTTATTACGACGTATATAGGCAAATTCATTGCATCCAATTTCATTGGCCTTTGAATATAAATACAATGACATAATAAAAAAGGAAAAAGGAAAGAAAATCAAATAATCAGATTACTGATTTAAGCGACACGTGTCCATTTCCCTGGACTTGGGAAGTATTATCATTAATTTTCTATTTAAAATCATAAATGCGGAAAAGTGATTTGCTTTTTTTTTTTTTTGCCAGAATGACAAACATCACATTTTAATAAAATATAAGATAATTAAATTTCATGTTAAATTCACTTTCAAAACCAAGTCGAGACTTAAATGTGATAATACTAAGTCTGAGCCACCACAAGTCGTCTCTCGAATCATCTGAAAATGGGATGATTAAATATATTTAAATGTTATTTAAATTGCCATTATGTGAACATGATATTTGATTATTATATTTTATGTCATTAATGCTTCTCATGACATATTTATACATGACAATGCATCTACAAGTATAGATGAAGTTTCAAGGAATAAAAAGTTTCCAAATGTCTTGAGTTAAAAATGTATTTAAAGATATATATCCCAAATGCTTTGTTAAGAATTGTATGTCTATGTCATGAAAGGTGTGAGTGAGAAATGGGGCGTGAGGGTCCAGCATCCAACCAATGTTCAATGTTCAATGATAATGTTAATGTTAACCGCCTTGAGTTACTACTGATAGGACGAATCGAGTCCAAATAATAATTGTCCACTGAATTCTGATTGGCTAGATGATACACCAAGTGAGCTCACGATGTCAATGTTAAGGTTTTTAAATAAATGATATAAAAGTGGATATGTATTGAGAAATATTTTTTTATTTTAAAGTAATTCATATACATATCATAAGCATGCATCGTATGTATGAGGTTATCTTACTGAGCGTTAGCTCATTCCACGTTATACCTTCCCATTTTCAGATGGTGAAGATTCAAGCTGATGACTAATGTTGACACAAACTCGGTATTATCACATTTAAATATTGAATTCGTATTGAAAATAAAGTTAATATTCAATTTAACTGTCTTATATTTTTATTAAGTCCAAATTATTTTAAAATAACAAGTCACTGATGTTTATTATGTCAACGAAAAACTAATTCTTTTCCCGCATTTATGTATTTTAAGAGAGAAGGAAATGATAATACTTCCAAATTGATGTATCTAAATTTGAGGGTATTACAGCTATGGCTGATTATGTAGGTTGAAGGCCAGTCTGGGATTAGGACTCCGACTCTCCATGCTGGGTAGAGTACCCTTGAGCACGGAATTGACGATCCATACCCAGTGGTATGGTAAAAAAAAAAAAAAAAAAGGGGAACAATACACAATTAATGTACTTAGAAAATACAATTTCAAAATTAACAAATATGTTTTAAAAAATCAGGTCATGATTATATTAATTAATTAAAATAGATAATTAAAAATCTTTTATTAATTAAATATATCAATGTCACAATACTATATAATTTATAGTCACAACTACTTACAAATCACACAGGTCACGACTATTCATCAATCACAAATTATCAAATTAATTAGTCGCGCATTATTTTTTCGATCACAAATCACAAAATCAAATTAAAAGGTCACGTATTTTTTCCCGACCACAAATCACAAATTTTATAAGTTACAACTTGTTTTAAGGTCACAGATTATCAAATCAATTGGTCATAAGTTATTTTTTGATCACAAATTATCAAATTAATTGATCACAATTTAACAAATCACGGTCACGAATACAAATTTAGTCACAATCTCACATTTTTTAGGTCACTTGGTCACAAATTATCCATTTATCAATCACATATTATGTATTGGTCACAAATTAGCCAATTTATTGGTTATAATTCTCAAATAATTGGTCACAAACACTCATTCACCCCACCCTACTCTATTCGCCACCACCACCACCATCACTACCATTTGCAAAAACATATCTACCCATACCCAACAAATCAGAAACTCGCTCACCCTTGCTCACCCAAATCTCACCGGACCACCACCTCATACCGTTAATGCAAACCGCCATCGATCAACCATTCCACTGCCAACATTCTTCACCTCGCCAGCAACCACTCCTTAACGAATCTGTCATGACACCTTCGTCCTCATCAACAATCCCATAGCCCTAACTAGTCAACAATCTCACATATCTATCACACCACTGAAGCGTTATATTTTATTATGATTCAGTACCATGTGGCCTGTAAGATACTATGCAGACACCGTTCAGTACCATAGTGGCTACGCACCATATCTGCTTTGCGTAGCGGTACTCACCGTTCCTGTGACGTGCATCGCTTCTACCCGCGGCTGCGGGCGGTGGTCTTGCACCGCATCGTCGTTGCATCCCTATTTCATGCATTGATGATCTGCATGTTGTGCAACGCTCTTGCGTGCAGCTATAGACTGTGGTCCTTCGTCTAATTGTGATGAGGATGTCGTCGGCAGAGTATGCAACGCTGTGTTCCGAGAACGGGTGCCAGAAAAATTTGGTGCTGATTTAGGGCGCAGAAAAAGATTGTTTGCATTTTGAGCTTGTACTTCATTTGTGCATGAAATTAGTTTTTCATATAATTCTATAAATTAATGTTTATTAAATCAAGTTATTATGGCGTTTTAGCATAAATTTTGGCATGAAAATGTGATTGGATATGTGGTTCTACTAGACATGTAAATTAGGAATGACAATTCGAACCGTTAAAACCGAAAACCGTAGTTAACCGAATCGAATGAGGCGAAAAAATTGAACCGATGGTGCAATGGGACGGTTATGGTTTTGATTTTAATGAAACGCTTCATTTAGGGTCGAGTATGGTAGTTAGCGATGGTGCCCCGCTCTGAACCGATTACTTGTTAAAAAAAATAAATTAATTGGACAATTGGGCTTTCCATTATTCTTTCTCAAAATTAATTGGGCAATTTTGACAATTGGGCTTCCCAAAATTTTGGCATAATTAACATTAACCAAATAACCCAGTCCACTGCCCAAGTGGCCCAATTTCAATATACCATACCCGTTAAATTAAAACACAAGTTTACAGTCTCCAGACTACACTTCTCCTTCACTCAAATCCGTCCCGCCGCCCTCGCCAGTTCCGGGTATGGTATAGTTTCATATTTCTTGACTACTTGTATTGTGCCTTAAGTTTGGTAAAGAATTTTGTGCATCGAATTCTTATTTCAGGAACTCAAGTGCAATTGTCCCTACCCACGAAAAACTGCCCATTGTAAAAACAAAATCATGC
>CAIGRQ010032298.1:0-16863 GCA_903798375.1 Fraxinus sp. D2006-0159 | reverse complement strand
TTTGAAAGTAATTGAAATCATCTTGTGCCAAATTTTATTTAAGAGTGGAACTAAACAACTATTTCCTAATGGTAAATGCATAAATGTTTTGATTTTAGGACAATAAACATTTCAAAATATATTTAAAGCACTTAAAAACATTGAATAATAACCATAAAAAAGCTTAAAATAGTGAACAATCTTGGCTAATTTTAGGTTCATAAACTTTCTAAGAAATTTTTTCTTCTTCTTTGAAATTCCTTCTACACATGGTAGTATTTAAAAGATGTGTTCGAACATTGGACCATGTTACGCTTTCTAGGGATAACAATCTAAAGAACATCATGAATCAGTTTTTTGATGGTATAACTGACCATAACCTATTTAACAAACTGAGTCATGAGCGGATTAATCAGCCCAAGTTTGTCGCAAAGACTATGGTATGTTAAAACATGCAGACATAGTTTGTCAAGACTTTGGTTGGTTATATCATCTAAAAACAATAATTGATTTACATAAGTTAAATGATGTATGATTGATTTACATAAGCTAACACTAATTGACTTAAATAAGCTAAAAAAACTATTATTATTGACTTATATAAGTTAAATTTTAATTATAATTGACTTGTATAAGTTAAATATGTATAATTAACTTATATAAGCTAAAAACAATTATAATCAACTTTATCACTCCATAGAGCATTTTTAGGGCATAATATACTGTTGATAATGTTCTCTCACTTTCACTACACTTCTCAGCATATACACTATGTANATTGACTTATATAAGTTAAATTTTAATTATAATTGACTTGTATAAGTTAAATATGTATAATTAACTTATATAAGCTAAAAACAATTATAATCAACTTTATCACTCCATAGAGCATTTTTAGGGCATAATATACTGTTGATAATGTTCTCTCACTTTCACTACACTTCTCAGCATATACACTATGTATCTCTGTAAGTATGTGTTTGAGTTACATTATTTTGAAAGAATGTATTATGAAATAATAGATTGATCGAGAATGTGTGGTTGAAAAAGAATGAAAAGTTATTGATGTGATGGAAAATATTATTTTATTGAAAAATGTATTGTTAAAAATGAGTAGAAGAATAACAACGAAAATTTTAATTGCTTTTAGTTAATTCAACTTAGGGAAAAGACATGTGTACCGAGGGGGGCTACCGAATGGTGTCCCCCTCTCACATAAGGCGCCGACCCCACATGTATAAAATAATGCCGACCAGTGGTCCCCATCTTCTATTGTAAGTAGTAGATAAAAGATTATGTAAAAAAATTAGATAAGTGTAGCATGACCCTTCAACTTATTTAAGACAACTATAAGTTTATGGAGTGTCACGTGTTCTTGCCTTATTTAAGTCAATGTTTATGGATTTAATCGTGCCTCATGGACGCGGAATATTTAAAAATAACGGTTGGTTTATTAGTTTGTTTAACAAATTTTAGAGTGATTATGAATAACCGGCTCAATTTATTTAACACGTTTCTAAACAAATTATGATTAATACGGAATAACTAATCAACGTGTTTAACAAACTTCTAATGAATTCTGGACTGAGAATCTAACGGTAAAAATATAGCAGATTTTAATATCATTATGTTTTTCTAATCGCTTGAGGTTACGCCGTTACGGTGTTTTTAAAGTAAAACTCATAAATAACAATGGCAAAAAAGTTCTAAAATTCTTAATATCTTTATATTTTGCATTCAATTTTTATTTATTTATTTTATGTAGTTAAATTTTGTTCCCATTGACTCTGAGTCCTAATTTTATAAAAATAGTCTACACGTACAGAGAAATTTAACAGGAAAATTCACAGGAAGATCGCGAAAGAATGCATTTATTTGTGCTCTTTTTGAAACAAAAAGTCTGCACGTACAGGGAAATTGAACAGGAAAATGCACAGGAAGACTGTATTCCTGTGCATTTTTCTGTTAAATTTCCTATATTCATAGCATATCTTTTTTTGAAAATAGATTATGTGAAAAAAATGATTTTTTTCTTTTTTTTGTGAGAATGTGAGATTAAAAAGTAGGTAAATTTTAATTTTACGTACAAAATTATTTTATTAGGAAGATGTGATTAAAAAATGAGTGTAAAAAATGAATTTTAAAGAATGAGACTCAAATATGTGTATATATAATTTCTTAAGATGTTTTTCAACCCTCATTTGGAACAAATTCTTTAAAATTCATCTTTTTCTCAATTTCAGATATCCAAAATCTAATTTCAAAATGCTTTAGTCATAAGCTATGGGTTTCAGTATCAATATTCAATTTTGATGAACAATTTCAGATATCCAAAATTAAAATAGTAAATTATTTCAATTAAGATCAAAGTAGAACACAGTATCAGACCCTTTAATTACAAGAAAAAGTGGGTCTAAGTAATATTAATATTACCTTAATCAATAGAATAATTAATTTCTTGACTAATCAATTCAGATCATCAGGATTTCACGAACATTCATGCGCCAAACGGGGCATTAGCATAGGGAACCACAGCAAAAACCTTTTTCAGGGCTTTTTGCTTCTGTAAAAGCAGAATTCCGGCCACAGTAGAACAGTGTGTATTCCCTCATTGTGATTTGCTAAACCCACGTTCAGGTTTTCTCTCTCTACCTAGCACACACACGCAAACATGCATGAACAAGATTGTTGACGTTGTAATTCAATCTGTTGTTTATTCTTGAGAGAAGATTAAGTGTTTTTTTTTGTAAAGGATCTTCCGTGGAGGAAAAAAAAAAATCAATTCAACGCCCATTTTCAAATTTAGTGTAGTGTTTTTACCGATATTTTTGAAGTGTTTTTTATTTTTATTTTTTAATTATTATTTTTTTTTGTTGATGCATATATTTATTTGTCTGCTTTTAATTTTTAAGGAAAATCGAAGATTTTGCTGAAGAAAAGGAAATTTTGCAGGGTTCTTTACAGACGCTGGAAAGTTGTAAATTCGTGTAGTCTTGCATTTGATTTTCAGCAATGAAAAAGAAAGTTAACAAAAAGATCATAAACAAGGAAGAAATAGCTGAAGACTGGTGTTTCGCATGCAAAGATGGAGGAACGCTCCGTGTATGCGACTACAAGTGAGTTTCTCTGCTAAGAGCTGGGATCTTTTCCTTCATTTTTCTGTTTGGACAGATTTTCCCATTTTCGAGACACTTGTTTCTTTTGTTGGGTGATGATATGATTTGGATGAACGACATTTCGGTCTTTTATATTTTCTATGCTTATTTCTTGGATGCATTAGAATTTCATTTTTATTCTAGTTTATTAATTTAGTAGAGATTCTGATGATTGTGGTCCTTCCGAATAGGGTTCTTTTCAGGGTATCCCGTAGTTAATTAGTCTTTCTTGACTTTGACTGTAAATGGTAACAGAGGGGGACAAATTATCTGGCTGAAAGCTTGGTGGATTGAGTTTTATAGGCTGATTTTTTTGAAAGGTTATTTTTTTCATGATCAAAATGAAAAAGAATCTGCAAATAAAATTTTTGAAAAGCCTTCTTTTGCAATAATCAATTTAGCCTTTAGTAACACCCTTACCGCTCCCTTCCCCTTCCCCTTTCCCTTCTTGCTAGGGACCTTGTCCAAAGTATCTGCTTAGGACCATTGACGCCCTATGGGATGTTCTGATTAATGTAAATCGGGAAGGGGCAAGGAGGGAGAAAATTTAGTGTGTGGGGATGTGGGGAGGAAGTAGTAGAGGGAAAATAGAGGAGGGAGTTGCGGTAATAGGGAGGCTTGGGATGGGATAGTTCTGGATGAGAAGAAGAAAGTGATGATATATTGGGATTTTGACGAAAAAGGGACTTGAGCCTTATTTCATTTTCTGTCTCAACTTGGTCCTTCCCAGACAACAACTTCAAAAATCTTCTTTCCAAAGGTTTCTTTATAGCTTAATTCTCTAATTTACTTTTTAATAAAATGGCCCTTCTCCACCATTTTTACCTTTTTTCTCTTTCCCCACAATTCCACCGTGTCCCTAGTCCCACTGCCACTTCACCCCACCTCCCCTTAGTGCCACCTCTTGCAGCCTCGCTGCCCCTATGCACATTTCTTACTCCCAATCCCTAATCTTTCTTGAAACTCATTTTCTTTGCGAACAACTTTTGATGAATTAAAATCGACAAGATGAGTTTTTCTTGGCTTTGATGGAAATTTGTTGAAGAGAAAGGTGAAGGAGATCAAATTAATTTATATTATTTTTCCTAGTTATTGCTTATTGGTGTATTTGGTGGAATGCAAAACTCGACAAATTTTAGGAAATTTGTTGTTTGTGCATGTATGATGGCGGTGGTGGTGAGCGACAAGGCCAGGGTTGGAACAAACCGCGGAAGAGATGATCAATAAAGGGTTGCTATGCATGAAGGAGTCATTAATTGATGGAACTGAAGCCAAAGATAGGAAAATACTTTGAGCAGTTAAGCATTAGATTCTTCCTTTATTATCAGAACTTTGTGCTATTGTAGAATACAAAATCATAAGATATTATGGGCTGTTTGGGATAGTGCACTTTGTAGAAGAGCTTCATATGGAAGTCACCTTGGACTAGTTTCCTCTATTAGCTGTTTTAGTAAGATAAATCACTTTCAATTTTTATTTTTTCAAAATTATCAAATCAAAATAGGTCTAAAGCAGGTCCTTCGTCTCAAAAATCACTTTTTGACTTTCAAAAGCCATGTCAAACAGGCATGTATTTGGGAGATAGTGGAAGTTGCATGAGTGGTGGAACGAAGAGCACTGAATAGTTTTGGGATTCTAAAAAAGAAGGCCAATTTACATGATTTATAAATAAAGCTCTTTTTCATTTTTGTCATGAACTTGATCCTTCTTAAATAATTTTTTCAACTTGCTTTATATGGATAAGAGCTCTAGTGAGCTTCCGCTAGAATTATTTTCCATGAATAATCTCATTAATTAAATATTTGCTTTAGATGACTTGTATTATTGAATTTCATTACTAGGTTTTCCTATGAAAAAAATATAGTGATAATACAGAAAAACAATTAATAACTTTACTTGGATTGGTGTGAAATTGCCCTATGTTAATATTATTTAATGAATGAATGAGGCCGTGAGTTCAATTATGCTAAGTTTGGCCCTAGAAATAATCTTTATTTTGGCCAATCATGACTTAGCTCACATGGCAAGTCCAAAATGTGATATACACGTGCATATACCCACGTAATGATTGGATGTGCAAATGCATATACATTCTATGTATTTAAGGCAAGTTTAAGTTTTGTTTATCACTTGGTTCGCTTCCATTGTAGAAGGAAGAATTTGACAGAACTTCAACTTGTAGTATTAAAAGATGCATTTGATGGTCTCATGAAAAAGAGATTTTTTTGGGTGCAAAATTTCCCTTCAGATCTTCGTCTTTAAAGTGAGTTTATGTCTCTCTATAGCGCCCATTTGAATAAAGTGCCTCACATTTATGTACGTAGTTGGATTATTTTGATAATTTTATTGTTACTCATGCATTTCCTCATTGTTTTAAGATATGGCGTATTCACTCTATTATGACTTACTATGTTGAGGGAGTGATCAATATTGGGACACGTGGCAGTATCTACTCTTTTTCGAAGCTATGGGTGTGTTCGGTAGGGATTAAAATCGTATTAAAATTGAAAAATTAGCCGTTATTGTTGACTTTTATTAGACGAGTGGACCAATAACGGCTATATTTTCAATTTTAATTGGATTTTAAGCTGTAGCGAACATGCCCTATAACTAAATCATAACCTGTTCCATGATGAAGTGTTAGTACCGGTCATACATTTTGTTTTTGTGGATCGAGGAGCAGCGCTGAAGCCATTTTTCTGTG
Source organism: Fraxinus sp. D2006-0159 (assembly GCA_903798375.1). Lineage (NCBI taxonomy): Eukaryota > Viridiplantae > Streptophyta > Magnoliopsida > Lamiales > Oleaceae > Fraxinus > Fraxinus sp. D2006-0159. Next base: position 11,025 of record CAIGRQ010032298.1, on the reverse strand, counting down.
CTACTCATATCAGAAAGTCTGACCAAATTTAATAGAATCAGCTTTTGAAAAAATGCAAATTTTGAAGCTATAATTTTGGAGTAGTACCCAATTCTAAATTTTTTGGGAATTAAGTAGAACTTATATGGAATATAAATATCCTTTTAAGTAACAACTAATTTGGGTTTTGAAACTGCAAACCTTCTATTATCATGTAATTCATTTTCCAAGTATCATATTTTCTAACATGTAGCTTGCATGAAATCTTACTGTAAATAATTTGATCATTTAATGAACAAGATTCAACCGTGATGAAATTTTGGATTGAAGGAAAATTCAATTTGGTTTTTCCTGAAGGTCTAGTAGAGTGACAGAATGTTATCAAATGTGCATTAGATTCCACAAGTTAGGGTGTGTTTGAGCCACATTATTTTGAAAAAATGTATTTTGGAATAGTAGATTGATAGAGAATTTGTGGTTGAAAAAAAAAAGGAAAAAGTTATTGATGTGATGAAAAATATTATTTTATTTAAAAATGTGTGGTTGAAAATGAATAGAAAAATGAAACTTAAAATTTTAATATGTACCCAACATGGATTTAATCACATTTTTTGCATTATTATTATTTGCTTATTTAAAAATACAATGAGCAAATGAATCTTAATATTCTATTTTAAAGAAATTTTTGAAGAGAAATCATAATCAGAAATCATTTATCACTCCTATATTAAAAGAGGGAACACTGGGTTCACTGTTCATTTTTGTCACACGAGTTTTCACACTTAACTGGTTTGGTTCTGGTTTCTCTACAGTGAGATAGCCGCAATTGTTGACTTCTCAATTTTGATTAAACTGACTTATCACTGATATTTTTACAAGCCGACTTGCTTTTGATATACATGCAAATCTATCTATTAAAACGAATTGCAATAAGATTAGAGAATTTGTGGTTGAAAGAAAAGGAAAAAGTTATTGATGTGATGGAAAATATTATTTTATTTAAAAATGTGTGATTGAAAATGAGTAGAATAATGAGAATGAAAATTTTAATGTGGCTCAAACAGGGACTTAATACTGCACTAGGCATAAATTGAAATATTACCTGCATTGTTTGCATGCATAAAGAAAAAAATAGATTTTTGGATTTCGAGCTCCAAACTGTTTTATAAACAAAAGAGATTGTTCGATTAAAAAAATGGTTAATTACAAATGTACATCAAAATCATATTATATTTTGTAGAAGACATGTACTAATAGGTATATCAATATTATTAAATCTATTGATAAAAAGGAAAAATAGATTTGTTGATGATTTTTATTGATATGTAAATATCCTATGATGTGTTCTAGAGAAAAAAAGAAAATTCTATTACATATTATCAATATTATTGAGACATGATGGAGTAGGTTGAATGTCAGATGATGTAGTAATTTCCTTCTCTATAATCTCACACCTAGTTTGACCTTAAATTTTCATCTTTTTGCCTTAGTTATAGATGGGCTTACATGAAATATTCACGATAAGGTCCCTTTCTGTAGTTAATCTTTGTTGATACAGTTTTGGTCGATGAGACTAAAAAAGGTTAAAATCGTAGGTTAGAATTTTGGAGGGGTATTTTAGAATCTAATGGTTTTACGTTGAGCAGAGGAGTTAAAGATGATGTAATGATAGGACTAAAGCAAGTTAGATGAAATGGAGTGGTGCTACAATTGCTTTGCGTGTTAAGATCTCCATATGTTTTATGGTACTGAGTATTGAGTTATCAAAGGACAAAATGCCTATAAGATTAATGAAGAAATGAAGATGCTAAGATGTTTAGTCAAATGAATAAGAAAATAAATGACAATATATGCCAACGAGTGGGGGTGGTGATTGTAGATAAATTAAGAGAATGATGACTTAGGTGGTTGGGATTGGAGAGGTTCTCATTCATTAGTGGCAAGATTTCGTTGTCGCATGTCAGAAGAGGGAAATCTAGACTAAAAACAACATGATATGTGCTAATTACTTTAGATCTTCCTATAGTTTTGGCAATGAATTAATCGCATGGGCGAAAACTAATTCATCGATCAGACTCCAAATTTAATGGGACTTAGTGGTACTTATTAATAGGGTGTGCATGAATACCATTGTTATTGTATTTTTATATATATGCTATTGTTTCTGCAAGTGTGGTTGTTTGAGACAATGTCTATGCATTTTAGATCTCTTCCTCTACATGCATAAATTGCTGGGTTAATGCGAAATGATGGTTTTCTTGCGTTTGCCTCGTGCTAATATACTCAAATTACCATTGATTTGTCCCCTTTTTCTGGTAAATGTATCCCAAGTAGGATGATGATTATTGTGCACTTCTACCAAAAATACTCTCCGTTAACCTTTGCTTGTTTTCAGGCAATGTCTAAAATCATATCATCCTTCTTGTGTGGGAAAGGACGATTCCTTTTTGGAAAGCAAAAGCAAGTGGAATTGTGGTAAGTTGCCCGCAACCCCGTGGCAGCTGGTGATGTGAATCTGTCCTTTTTTTTTTCTCTCCCTATCTATATACAGATGTCTACACAAATTCTACCTATTCTCGCATGGCCTATAAAGGCCTGGGACTAACCTAGCAGTTATGATACGTTTCATGTTCTTCATTCTTAGATTTGCTTATATATGCAGACTTGACAACTAGAATTTCCATATTACTGATAGCCCTACTTAAAGAATGGACATGAGATAAATGAAAAGGTAGTGGTGGTTCTTTCTATTAGCAGGGTGGGGTGATGGATGCATATTAGATCATGTTGCGTGACCATGTGAGCCTCTCATTAACCTATGATGCACCGACACGGACACGTGTGTCCGACATGATACGTGTCGGCGTGTTCGACACGCTTTAAAAAAGTACAAACATGACACGTTATCGACACGTTAATTAAATTCTTAAAAATTCTTTATTTATATAGTATAAATTTAGTTTTATACTTGTTATTAATTTTTCTTGTTGAGATTTTTTAAACATGATTACCTATTTGTTACTTGTCAATAACTTTGAATCAACAATATATAATATTTCTAATAAAAAAAGAAAAATGATTACATTAGAGTGTCTGAAAAGTGTCGATATCGACTCGTGTCCAATACTTGTCGGACACGGACACACTACCCTAATTGAAGTGTCTGTGCTACAAAGTCATTAACTATAAATTTTTTGGCTTTATGGCATAGGGGAAGTAATGGAAAAGCAAAAGAAAGAAAAGGAGTAGAACAAGGTGACAAGAGAAGGAGAAACTCTAAAGTCATTCACCCTAAGAGTTCCATGATGTTCAAAAACAAACTTCTCCCTAATTTTGGAGAATGCGTGAAAAGCTAGCTGGCAAATATGCAACCAAAAATTATTTGCTCATGGAATCCAGTGTTAGGTTGCGTCTGTCTCTTAGTCTGAAGTCTGACCTTTATGTTCTTACCTCAACATTCCCTACCACACGCCACTACTGAAAAGTTCTATGCATGCAAACAAACACATGAAAATTGACATATCCATTTCTAGTGGTTTCCTCTCAAAAATGATTGATTGCATCATTTGTCACTTTCAATATCTTCACGTTTAATTTAATATACTTAAACTATAATATCATCTCATATACTTTCTTGTGTGCTTATTATCCAAAAATTCACTATTCAAAACAATATTTTTCCAAAAAATGATCACCAAATAGGGGCTATTGGGCTAAATTTTTCCACATTGACTATAGCCATTTCGAGTTTTTTTAACAAAATTTTATTAAACAACTCAGTTCAACTGTTTATCAAGTAGAAGAATCTAATAACTTAATTTTTGATCAACTCGAAATTTTCAATTTGATAGAAAAGTGTTTTCTTATTGAATATATGGATATAATGGGATGTGAACTTTATTATTCATTTCAGATTGGCATACTTGCGCACTCTGCCATATTAGACCTTCAGAACATCATTGTTTTACTTGCACCAGTGCATTGTGCCGTCACTGCCGTCGTGCTTCAGAGTTTGTACAAGTTAAAGGCGAAGATGGATTCTGCTACAGTTGTCTAAAGCTTGTGATACTGATTGAAGAAGACATGGATTATGATTCTGACGGGGTACGATCACATGACCCTATGAATCATGATATTGAGTTAAATTCTGGTCTTTAACTACTTTTTTTAGACACTCAGGTAATAAGTGATGGTGTTAACCCTGTCTATCCTGTCTTGGTGGAGCCTAAGAAACACAACGGGGCTGTGTGAGTCTAGAAAGCTTTTTTAAACGTGGGATCCTAATATATTAATTCAGGTTACAACAATATGCCCTTTACTTTGGCACAAGCGCCTGATCAGCCTGGGAAATAAGTGCACGATGTGCTGTCTAAGAATAAATTACTCTCCTGTACTAACAGCAATAAGTGTCAGGTTTAGTGATAGGTTGTTTCAGGTTCAGCATTTGGCCCTTCAGCACTTTTGGGACCTCCACACGTTTTGGACGGCTGGCGAACCATCAACTTCAATTCCATCTTACTGCTCTCTCTCTCCCCTCCCTTCACAAATCGTCAGTTCTAGGGCTTCTCTCGAACTCTCATCACAGATTAAACTTTCCATACTCGTTCCTTTTTCTATTATATATTAGAAAGGTTGTTCTGAGTGTGCATAAGAAGGTGAAACAGAGTGTAGATTATGAATAGAGAGATATCCCGTTGAGAGATTTATTCTTGAGGATCTTGAATCTATTTGTAAGGGCTATTCTTTGATGTCATCGTTGAACCAAAAAAAAAAATAGTGCAAGAGTCTCGCACTGTGAATCTCTACCGGGACATACACCGATTTCTTGCTAGCCTCGGTAAATCCTGTTATTCTTTATTGCTTTAGTTTATTTCTCTGTTGGATTTTGTCCAATTTGGTTATTGCCTTAACAGTATCATACAGCAGCTCGAGTGCTATCTACTAGTCCATGTGGCTTTCTAACACATAATTAACTCTTGTATGTTTATGCAAGAAATATTTTGAACCTGACTTTCATTTGATAGCCCTACATGGTAAATCTATGTTAAAATTGTGGGAAAACTTCTTTGTTCTTTTCTTATTCTAGATTGATGTTTTCCAAATTAGTTGATGGCATTGAATAAATGTTGGAGACCTATATGCTTGTTTTATGCTTCCTCTGTCATTTTATTCTTTTCTTTCATCAAATTTTCTGTCCATATTTCATCTGGAGTTGGATCTCTCGTCTGAATGATTGTTGTTTTCAGGACAAGGTAGACTTTAAAGATCGAGAAACTTTTGAGGGTTTGTTCATGGAATATTATGAGATCATTAAAGAGAAAGAAGGTTTGAAGACAGAGAATCTTCGTTCATCACAAGATCGGATGACGAAGAAAAAGAACTACAAGTCTGACTCTGATTCAGAAGAATTTGCTGAAGATCATGAAGAAGAGATTTCTGATTGTGATGACATGGATTATGGGAAGAAATGCAAGAACCAGTATAAGAAAAGGAAAACTGAGAGATCCAATTCCAATAGAATGGAGTTTCTGGGTTGGGGTTCCAGATCTCTTATTGAGTTTCTTGGTTCAATTGGTAAAGATACTACTGTAACACTATCGCAGCACGATGTAGTTTCAATTATAAATGATTATGTGAAAGAAAATAAGCTTTTTGATCTGAAGAACAAAAGAAGAATAACATGCGATGCCAGTTTGCAATCTCTTTTTAGGAGGAGGTCAATAAATAAATACAGAATATATGATCTTCTGGACACCCATTTTATGGAGAACCAAGATAATACCGAAGAGGATGAGCTTGAGAATAATTCAGAAGACAATGAAACCAAAATCTCGGTTGCTTATAAAAGGCAGAAAAAGCAGGATGGAGTAAAAAAATCCCAGAATGATGGGAAAGAATATGGTGCCCCCCGAAGTTATTTCGCATCCGTTATAACTGACAATATGAAACTTGTATACTTGAAGAAAAGCTTGCTATTTGATCTCTTTGAGCAACCCGAATCATTTGAAGAAAAGGTGATAGGAAGCTTTGTTCGAGTCAAATCAGACCCAAATGATTACAATCAAAAAAATTCTTATCAGCTCGTGCAAGTCAAAGGTTAGATGAGAATATTCTATATAACCTGATAACTGTATTATTTTTGCATTATTATTGTACAGTGCATGCACTGTATGATTATTCCATGATAACTGAAATTCAAAATCTTGCAATTAGCGGTAGTTTGAGTTTTGAATAAAGATAATAAGATTTGGATAGAGTTGTTGCAAGGGGGTTCCATTTTAGGTTGAATACATGAGTGAAACAGCAAGTTAGCGTTATTAAGTAATACAGATAATTTAAGAGGAGGATTAGGACTCTTCAGGCAAGAAACTTGGCCTTATGAATCCACAGCGATGAGTATTCCAAAACTAGTTGCTTATTTTGTTCGTTTGTTTAAACTATTTCAGTCACTAGACTGGATAAATGACCTGATGTGTGTATGTGGATATTATTGAATATATCCAATTTAGAAGATTAGACATGGAAATTAAATCTGCTGTTGAAATTGTAAAATACAAGAATGGTTGACACATTGCCATGAGCTCATGCTAAAAGTATTAATTTACCAATATTAGAAATGCGTTATAGGAAAACTGATAAAGAAATTATTAAATCAAGTTTGGCAGAAGTCAGTGTGAAATAAAGCATTTGATTATGATTTTGTTTCTTTGAGCTTTTATGTTATTTAGTTTCATCCAACATTCCCTCTTTGGAACAAATTTGACCTGAGCTTCTGGAAGTTTTGAAGTATTAATACCAATGAGCTTTGACTAAGCTTGAGTGAAGCTTGTGGCACATCTCTACTTTTGTCAATTATAAAGAAACTATAAATATTATTAATTCATTTATTAATCGGCTTTATTATTGTCATTTTTCATTGGTAAAAATTAATAAACAAGTGAAAAATCAAATATAATCATAGCTCTTTGCTTAGATTTCCTTGAACTGGAGCCTAGGTTCTTGGCCTGTGTATTCCACAAATAATTGACTTCTTGATACTTTCTACTGTTAATATGTACTTTCAGGTATAAAAAAAGTATTTGTTGGTGATAACAATACCGATATCATCCTTCAAGTTTCATCTGTGCCAAAAGAAATTCCAATGAAACTGCTGTCGGATAATGATTTCTCTGAGGTAATCAAGTTGATCTGGTATTCTCTGAGTGCCTGTTTGGTTCACAGTTGCGGGTATAACCGGACAGTACAACGTATAAGATTTTAGCGTATTTTCTTCCTTGATACTATCGAGTGCTATTCAATTGCTCCTGCCAAACATGCCATGGATGGTTTATAGTTTTTGTTTCATCCTATTTTTTGTTGCATACGTTATTATTACTGATAGTGATATGTCTGTAGAGCTTGCCTTTTTCCCTCTCTGTGTGTCAACAATGAGAATCTTTACAGCTCATGGATGAGAATCCTAACAGTTGAGAATATTTTATGGAGGAAATTTATCAAATCAAATGAAATTAAACCTTTTGAATCCAATAATTGGTGCCAAAATATTACCATCTAATCAAAATAGATCGACTCTCAATAATGAAAATCCTTGAATGTGAGAGTGGAGGGAATTAATACTAAACCACCCACATATGCTACGTCCCACAGGAAATGCCGTTTGCTGAATAATTAGAATTACTCCTGTCTTACTTTCTATCAAGTGACTTCTATGTATACCATGATAGTCTTCCCAATGAATCTCAATGTCTTCCCTTTATTTTATTTAATTAGTATCATAAAAGATTCTTTCCCAGTTAGTTGTAAATTTTGTGAAAGAAAATGTCTGGTAGCATATTTTACGGTATTCTCCCCGTCCTTAATAAGATCAACATCAGAACCCTCCTTTTTCTATCCAGGAAGAATGTGAAGATTTGAGAAAAAAAGTGATGGACGGCCAGCTCGCAAGGCCTACAGTGGTGAGTACTGAGTACTACTATCCTCCAGTCAGTAGTTCTATTAACATTTCTCTTGGAAAATGTAAATGGTCACATTATATATGTAAATGTACAACAAACAATTTAACGTCTTACAGTATAAATCTATTAACATTTCTCTTGGAAAATGTAAATGGTCACACATTATATATGTAAATGTACAACAAACAATATAGCATCTTCGAGTATAAGATAATTGAATTGATACCCAAATCAGCAAGGGAGTATGGATACTGATATCTGTGGAAAAGTATTTTCTTGCTTCTGCATTCATCAGTGGAATGTTTATTTATTCTAGAGGGATACATCCCTCAAGCTTTAAATAATTGATCAAGTTCCACTCAAAAAATTCTGCATTTAATAAAATTCTCTAAAAAAATTAGGTGGTCCTGCAGAGTTTTCGAGCAAAACCTTAATTATTAATTACTTCTGGAGCAGCTTTGGTAAGAAATATGAAATAAAATTTCCTAAAAAACAGACGTGCACTATATAGATCAGAAAAAAATAGTTCTTGGACAGATTATCACAGTTACACAAGTCATACATTGTCTTCAGTAAATGACACTTCATCTTTATTACAGAATCATATCCTAAGATGCATATGCGCCAATTTGTCTAGAGTATAGTCCATTTGCAATAAACAGAGTTTGATTTTCTTGTTTGATCCATTCTCTTGCATATATTTATTTATGCTTTAGTTGACACGTTATTTTAGTTTTCTTGTTCATTCAATGCTGGTCATTATTTTATTTTTCTTGTCTGTTTTATTTTGTTTTACAGGTTGAGTTTGAACAAAAAGCCAGAATTCTTCACAAGGATATAACAAAGCATGTATGCTTATGTTTTGACTTCGTATTTATAAGCTCCAATAATTGCTTTCAGTTCTGGTTTCCTGCCACAAAGTTTTGGATATTAATTGTGTTATTACTCAGTATTTTCTGGAGTTGGTAAATAATTTAAAAGCTCAGATAGTAGATTTGTAAACATTATATGGCTCGAGTGTCATGTCTATCCTTAGATTTTGATGCTTCGAGCTATACATTTGTTATATTTCATTTCCACTCAAATGTTTTTCCATTCTATTGATGCGTCGTAAATATCATAACTACACTGTGCAAATCATATTTATTTATTATTTACATCTGATATTTATCTTGCACGTGTCATATCAAAACTTAAATAGCTTTCTGTTAGTCATTACATAAATCTTGTCGTCTACTATTTTGGTGATTCCCTAAATAAATATATATCACATTTCAAAGAAGAATTAAAATTCATTATTTCCTTTTTAATCACACTTGCTTATCTTTTATATAATGCAGTGGATTAGTAGAGAGCTGGCTTTGTTACAAAAACTCATTGATCGAGCAAATGAGAAAGGATGGAGACGCGAATATCCTTTTATGACGTAACTAAATTACTGGAAACTAGCTTGCATTTAATTCCTGAATTACTATTACTGTGAAACTGAAATAATTTAATGAAATTATTGGGGGTTCCTTGGCTTTTTAAGCAACCCTGTCCATAAAACATATCATGTTATTGTGAATTGCTATTTACTAGGCCTTGTATTTTTCCTCATAAGCAATTATCTTATTCTTTTCTTCCTTTTTAAGGCAATCCACCTTTATAAGATAGTGTGTAATGTAGGGAATAATAATATACACCAAGTTAAAGGTTGCACTACTTTTGAATTTTAAGGAAACAACTATTTTGTGGTTGGGATATATCTTGCGTAAACCTAAAAAATCTCATTCATGAGTGATGTTATCCCATTAGATTAAAACATACTAAAAGAGGCTATAGGTGCTAATGATTTGAGTTCACCGATTCTTTCAGTGGATATGGTGAAAGTTTGAACAGTGTCCAAAAAGGATTAATGTAGGTGGCTCCGTATTTATTGTGGATAATGCCTAGTCTGTCCTTGTATAATATTCACCCAGAAGTTGCGGGGATTTGGTAAGAGTCCTCACTGATTTTACTAAATTATTAAGAATAGTATTAATAGGAGGCAGAAAATGATTGTGACCTTAACCTTCAATTATTCTACGCTTTTTGAATACTTGGATAGGAGAAAGAAGCTTCAAACACCTTCTGAACAATCACGGTTGTTTGAAAATGTTCCCATGGTGATACCGGAGCTAGAATATATTTCTGGTGATAGCAAGGATGGGTTAGAAATCGAGAGATGCTCTTTGAAGTCAATCCTTCAACGTAGTTCTAGCGTTCCCGATGGTGGATTGGAGGACAACACAATTTTAGGTACGATAGATGATAGTTTTTGCATAGTTTAAACTAATTTTTTGTATGAATGCCGTACAATGCTCGTCGTACTTTTCTTAATGAAACCATAATTACAAGTTAAAATGAATTAAAAGGAAAAAAATATATAGAAAAGTACGAATTTGATGCAAATGAGGTGTTTAACTTTGGTGTCAAGATGTTTAAAATTTCTGCTCTAGTTAACACTGTTAATGTTGGAACCTCATTATTTGATCCTTTTAGCGTCGGTTAACATTACATTTTAGAATATTTGACTCTTCCTTTTCCTTAGTTCCTCTTCCTCGTATAGAACATATTATGGTTAGTCTTTATATAACAAGTTATGGTATGTATTCATAGTGAATATTGTTGGTATGTAACTTTAAGCATCCTATTCTGGTTATTTGTAATTGAGAAGAATATATCGAATGGTATATTATTGTCGTATTAATATTACAAAGTACAAGGTCCTATTTATAAGGTTATAACTATACCAAAAAGGAAAGATTATACAATCGACTATCTTAGGAAAGTATAACTAATTACAATTTGTGACACTCTCCCTCAAGTTGGAGCATAAATATTAATCATATCCAACTTGTTACAAAGATAATCTACCCGAACCCCATTCAAAGCTTTCGTGAAGATATCTCCTAATTGTTCTCCAGTCTTTACATATTCGGTAGAAATCAAACCTTCTCGAATTTTCTCGCGAACAAAATGACAATCGATCTCAATAAGTTTAGTTCGCTCATGAAACACAGGATTATATGCAATGTGAAGGGAAACTTGATTATCACACCACAATTTT
>CAIGRQ010032297.1:0-14209 GCA_903798375.1 Fraxinus sp. D2006-0159 | reverse complement strand
AATACAAAGTTATGATAAAAACACTGAAAGAAGGTGCAGCTGCCTGTTTAAAACAAGAAATTCCGTTACATAATCCGTTAAAACAACAAATTCCGTTAGTTTTTCCGTTAAAAACAAGAAATTCCGTTACATAGCCACTTTTAATATATAGAAGATAAACTACGTAGTTAATGCTATGCCTTCGTTTGGGAAGAATTTATAATCGTTCTAATTTATAAACAGATATAAATGAGTTGTTGATAAGTGAATAATATTTGTGGGTCTATCAAAATATTTGGTTGAAAATAAAGTTTGATTAATTTATTCACATTTGTTTGATCTCCATTATTTTTAAAATACATTTTTCTTTTCAATCACACATTTTTCAATAAAATAATATTACACGTAAATTCAGAAATTTTCCTTATTTTTCAATAATACTAGTCGTACACCCGTACAATGTACGGGTTTTGATATTTTTAAGGTAATATTAGTATATGATATTAATGGTATTGTAAAAGGTCGGTAAGTTTTTATCTAACATAATAATTAATAAAATCTAATAATGAAAAATATTATCTGATAATCCTTGAAGTTCTGAGTTTTAGTTGGTCTCTACCGAAAGGGAAAATAGTTTATATTATCTGTATAGAAATTAGTGATATACTTTATTTAATGACAATAATAGATGAAAAGTATAAAGATGAAAAAATTTATAGGTATACTCATTTGTATATTAGTNGTTTTAGTTGGTCTCTACCGAAAGGGAAAATAGTTTATATTATCTGTATAGAAATTAGTGATATACTTTATTTAATGACAATAATAGATGAAAAGTATAAAGATGAAAAAATTTATAGGTATACTCATTTGTATATTAGTCGTTGCAAGTATATAGAGAAGTGAAATAGGGTATCACAAAAAATAATCGACTAATGCATTACTGATTTTATAACTAAAATATTACTTCAAAGAACAAAAAGTACTACATGTGAATGGTTAAAGAATCCATATCTTTAACATGCTATGATCACAAACAATTTTGATCATGAGTATGTGCTCTTTATCATTAAGAAGATCATATGTCTCAATGTTGGTCATGGTAGAAATTCTCAAATTAAGTTCTCAAAAACATTTGAAATTTACAAGCACATATGGTAATGATTTAACAAAAAAAAAAAAAAACTTTACTAGTTTATAATTAAGCAACAATACATATTCATTATGAAGGTGGAGCAGGAAAGATAAAGTAAACGAAACTTTTGAATGCATACGAGGGGGTAGCCCCCGACGGGGATCGACTTGACTGGTCAAGTTGAGGGAGCAACACCCCTCGTGGGGGTTCAGGGGCAACGTTCTCGAAATGAATTTTGGTTTTCATATATGTATGGAATTAAATGTTTTTTTAATATTTTTGAATTAAATTATTAATAATTGAAATTGTATTTTTAGTTTGTGTAAAATGTAAATAAGTAGAATTTTTGACAAAAAAATAAAAAATTAAAAAAAACGAGACCGTGCCTCCGCGCTATGCGGAGATACAGTCTTTTATTTTTTTTGCTACATTCATTAGTTTTTCCTTCTTTTTCTAAAAGATCTAGCTTCCTTTGATAATTTTTTGTTGCCTAATTTGTGTGCTATTTTTGTTGTTCATTTTCTACCGATTTTGTAGCCTGTGTTTAATGTTTTATACTTTGTGTTATATCTTGATGATGGTTCTAATATTGTTAACACATGTGATTGCTTACAAAGGGAATCATAAATATGTCATTGTGAATTCTACAAGAAGTGACAGGCTTGTTGAGATGGATTGGTCTTCTTCTGTATTTTTTTTTTTTTTTTACCTTTCTCTCGGATTTACTGTTGATTATAACTTTCTTTTGGTTGTTTGATTTGTATCAAAAGATAGAGAAATTGCTACTTGGAATGGAAATTTATAGTTTGCAACATTTAGCAGAACATAGGGTAAAACATTAAATATCTATAAATTCAATTAATCATTTCTACAATTACTCTATTGAGCCGAAAATTCTTCAAAAAAGAAACACAATGCATTTTTCACCTTATACATAAAAATCATCCAACTACATAAATACATATAAATAAAGCCCCAGAACTGACAAGAAATATCATAACAAAAACAAATTGATCAAAAAATAAATTGGGACAAGAGGGTAAATGCACAGGCATCTACACCAAAGTGTTTTTTTTGGCAAGTAGGGATCGTGAGCGAAGATCTTCTTCTTGGCGTGGTGGATCTCAAGATGGTGATCATACTGATTATCTGCAGTGGATGGACTCTTTTGATTGGCACTTGGATTCTTTCAAATCATTGATGTTTGAAGTCAAAATATAAAGAAAACACCATTAAAGATCAAATAAGTTCCTATAACTAAATCAGCTACAAACTTTTTAACTTTGAATCTCTATATAGATTATCTCTGCCGCGAAGGAGGAGAAACGAAGGTAAGACAGACTGAAAGTTGGTTTGGTTTGCTTTCGTGTTGACTGGAAAAGAAAGAGAAATAGAGGTGATAGTTGCAAGAAAGCAAAACAATAAAGTCGTTTGAGTTGGAGATATTTAGTGAATAGTAATTAAACCAGTTCGTGAATAGTGGTGAACCGGTTTCAATGTGAAATGAAGGGTGCACAAATGAATAGTGATTGACCATCCTCTCTTTTAATATAGTAGTGATGTTTTCCATCAATCTATTATTTTAAAATATATTTTTAAGAAAAAATTGGGCTCAATCATGCTCGTAATAAATTTTCCAAATATATTCCAAATGGAGGCTACACAACCAGACTTTTTAACTACAAATAGATGAATGAAAAATTCTATGTGTACATTATGAGATTCATAAAGGGATCCATAATGTACACATGACAACGACCCTATTGAGAGGGCTGTCATGTGTACATTATAAATCCCTTTATGTGCACATAGCGCATCTCTAGATGAATATTGTTCTAATGAAAATATTGGAAATTGTAAAGTCAGGGATATATTAGCTCCTACATGCACGTCAGCACCAAGCTCTATTCCTCAACACAAAAAACGGCGTTTTTTCTTTTCCAACGACGTCGTCACCATGGTACTTCAACAGTCAATTGTCCTTTTCATTTCCCCAGATTTTATGCATTATTCCCATTTCTATGCATACGAGAAACGAGCGGATACAACCTTCCCCTAAAAGGAATTCTTCAGAATAAACCTTTAAAAAGTCAATTCACCCCATTTTGCTTCGCCCTTCAGTAATGGATCTGCTCCGTCAATAGGGTTTTGACTCTCTGCAATTCTTCTGTGAAATTGAATTCTGCTTTGGACCGAAAATGAAGCTGAAGCGTGATGCTATCAACTCGACGAAGCTGTTGAAGTATGTGCTGGTTGGATTGGTAGTGTTTTTGGGTTTGGTTTGTTTGTATAACGGGTCGTTGTTTGCACCGGCTCTGCCGCGAGTAGATGATTCGTTTGAAAATGGCGTTGACCCAGTCACTGGAAGATTTGTTGTGAAAAAGGACTTTGATGAATTGTTTGAAGATGAAGAACACAATCCTGAAGTTCCCAAAAGCATTCCGGTATGCAGTTGATCATTTGTAGTAAACTATTCTGATTCTCCAGTGATGTTGGATTCATGTTTTTTTTCTGGATTGTGGTATGTAGGTTTGTGATTTGAGATATTCGGAGTTGATACCGTGTCTGGATAGAAATTTAATATATCAAATGAAATTGAAGCTTAATTTGAGTTTAATGGAGCATTATGAAAGACATTGTCCACCTCCAGAGAGGCGTTTGAATTGCCTCATTCCTCCTCCCACTGGTTACAAGGTTTGTTACTTTATCTGATCCACGTTTCTATCTTAATTTAGACTTTGATTTTTTCTCCTTGGGGAACTAAATTATCTTCATATGACTGAAATCCCTCGGCTGAATAATGAATCACTTATTTGAAACCCAAGGTTGTACCTTTAATATTCCTCGACTTGTTGCAATTACACATGTTACTCTAAATATTATTCAGTTTTGTTAGTTTTGATTCCAATGGGGTTGCTTTAGAAGTCCAGATCCCAATTAGATGGCCGGCAAGTAGGGACCAAGTGTGGAAGGCGAACATACCCCATACACATCTTGCAAAAGAGAAATCAGACCAGAATTGGATGGTTGTGGACGGGGAGAAAATAAAGTTTCCAGGTGGTGGAACCCATTTCCATGATGGAGCTGACAAATACATTACAGCTATAGCAGGGGTGCGCTTTATAGTTAGTTTCAGTTATGAGCTGCATTAAATCATCTGATCTTATTTCTAGTTCCTTCATTTTTTTAAAATTTCAATTGTTGTGCTTCGTAGATGCTTAAGTTTCCTGGTGAAAAACTCTACAGCGGTGGTCATAATCGAAGTGTTCTTGATGTGGGTTGTGGAGTTGCAAGTTTTGGAGCCTATCTTCTCCGCCATAACATCATAGCTATGTCCCTTGCTCCTAATGATGTCCATGAAAATCAAATACAGTTTGCCCTGGAAAGGGGGATCCCAGCTACTTTAGGTGTCTTGGGCACCAAAAGACTACCATACCCCAGCAGATCATTTGAATTGGCTCATTGTTCCCGTTGTAGGATTGATTGGCTCCAGAGAGATGGGATCCTTTTGTTGGAGTTGGACAGATTGCTTAGACCTGGAGGATATTTCGTGTACTCCTCACCAGAAGCTTATGCACATGACCTAGAGAATCGAAAAATTTGGAATGCTATGTACGACCTGCTGAGAAGAATGTGCTGGAGAGTTGTTGCAAGGAGAGACCAAACAGTGATATGGGCTAAGCCTTTGAGTAACAATTGCTACTTAAAGAGAAATCTTGGAACCAACCCACCCATGTGTAGTTCTAATGATGATCCGGATGCTACATGGAATGTTCTCATGAAGGTGTGCGTCACCCCATATTCGGAAAGTATGTATCCTATTCCTTTTATAGCCAAGTATTTGTGTTTTTCAATATTTAGTTAAATGTAATAACAATGAAACGTCATTTTTTCTATATGAGATTTTCTATTTTTATCTTCATTTTTTTTCTCTCTGTAGCATTCAACATAAATAGCCCTGGTAATCTTTATTTTAAACTTTACTAATCAGAAGCAAAACAGCTTACATAATCCTCTGTAGACAAGAGTTCTAGATCATTTAGGGTTGACATTGAATCTTCTGTAAAGACATCAATTATAAATAGGGTTCTTTTCTAAATTATGTTGTTCCTTAATCTAAATAGGGTTCTTTTCTAAATTATTCCCATCACTTATTATGATTGAAAAATGTCGCTACATGTTAGTTGGTGGTACTTTTCATTTATTCATCGCTTGGTAGAAATTTTGTTTTGAGGTTCCTGTTCCATATTTTCTGCTTTTAACATATTTAATGTCCACGTATATGGGAGAACAGAGATGCATCAGCAGAAAGGGAGTGGACTAGAACCCTGGCCACAAAGGCTTTCTGCAGCGCCGCCTCGTTTGGAAGAAATTGGTATCAGTCCTGAAGTATTTAAAAAAGACACCGTGAGGATCTTAAGCTCTGGGGAACACTTGCATTTTATAACTGTTTGCTTGCCAATACGAATATTTTATTTTAAGTCAAAGATACTGTTTCAATTATAGCATCTAAACAGATACAAATGTGATGCAGATTATATGGCATTACCGAGTTTCCGAGTATTGGAAGCAGATGAAATCTGTTGTACAAAGGAACTCAGTCAGAAATGTCATGGACATGAACTCACACCTTGGTGGGTTTGCCGCTGCTTTAAGGAACAAGGATGTTTGGGTGATGAATGTTGCTCCAGTTAATGCATCTAACAAATTGAAGATTATATATGATCGAGGTTTTATTGGAACAGTTCATGACTGGTAAGGCACTTACTCTCATTAATAGTTCAAGTCTTCCTCGTCAGTCTTGTCCTTCCCTTCTCCCAGCCACTCACAGAAACAAAAAATTTCCTCCAGTACTTGTGAAAGGGCCTCTCTCTCTCTCTCTCATGAGCTATCTTTAAATTGGCACCGTGATTCCGCTTTATAATATTGAGTTAAAATATTTAATTTGTGTTTTATATTATGTGTGCATAAAGATCATGCTGGTTATAGGTTTGGTTATTTACATGTACCTCGCATGAGACCAGGTCAAATTACATTTTATTTAAATCCCCTAAGATATTGGCAATGATACTCACCTCCCCAGACATATATGATTTTCAACAGTGCAAAGTAGAAAATGGGAAATGTTATAGTTTTCCACATTTTTTTATAAATAAATAAAAAATACGGGTTAAAGGGTGAAGTCCCAATTTCTCTTCCTGTTTCTCTTCACAATCTTACTGATTTTGGTTGATACTTTTGAACTGCTCTTGGATGCAATGTGGAAATGCTGTCACACTTACCTGAGGAGCTTAAAAGGATTCTAAATGCTTTTATTTTGAAGATGAACGAATCACACTGCTTGACACGGATTACATATTTTGTTCATTTAGTTCATGGAGATTACTTTTCCTCATTTGATATTTAGACACTTCTTGTTTACGTATATGAGGTTATATTCAAGGTCCTGGGAGGTTAGAAGGTGGTACAGAAGAACTGTGCAATTTTGGTTGGGCAAGTCGGCCCCCATTGTCTAGTGGTTTAGGACCTCTTTCTTTCGAGGCAACAGGGGTTCGGGGTAGGGTGCTATGAAAGGAAGTTGATCGTGGATTACCTTGAGATTCCATTGTCACAAGATTCACAACATTGTGTTAATTTCTCAAATAGTTTACACCATGAATGCTTAATCTTTCAAATTCTGACCCTATAAAAATTACCTCCCTGTTAAAAGACAACGCACAAGAACGAAGTTCATTTTCTTTATTTTTTTGAATACATAGGATCTTTTTCTTTCATTTTAGTAAAAGAAGTATAATATTCAATGTCTTTTGCAGGTGTGAATCATTTTCAACTTACCCACGCACATATGACCTACTACATGCATGGTCAATCTTCTCAGAGGTTGAGGCAATTGGTTGTAGCTCGGAGGATTTGCTGATTGAAATGGACAGAATGCTAAGGCCCGAAGGGTTTGTCATCATAAGAGACAGGCCTTCTGTCATAAACCATGTACGGAAATTCTTGGCTGTCTTAAAGTGGAATGGATGGGTATCAGAGGTGGAACCGAGTGCTGATGCTCTCTCCTCGATTGAAGAAAGAGTTTTGATTATGAGAAAGAAATCATGGGAGGATGATACAGAGTTGTGAGTCTGCTTACTCTAAAGGTATATACTTCCTCATTTCAGTTATTAATTAATAAAATGATCTTTGATTCTTGATCTTGTCAATTAGATATACATGAATAACCATGACAGTGTCTATCATCTAATAACTGATCTCAATACTTCTGGCCTCTAGGTAGTCTCGTCATTAACATTACCCTAAAATGATCTTCATGTATGTTTGGGCTTGAATGCTTGGGTATTAATTTTCAGTTTGCCTTGTATGTACCACATATCTAAATGCGCATGGCGACTTCATATGGGAAGCTAGTTACATCAACAAATGATGTGTGCAGAACCTTTAAGTCACCATTAAGATTCTGATGGTCATATGTGGTTTGGAGACAATATCATAGATTTCCGCAGGAGCGCAACTGAGTTATGAAGTTACAATCCACAATCTTGGATCTATGAGGCAAAAAGGAGCAATCCATCTATATTCAGAATCTGTATTTTCTTGGTTATATTATTATATACTTCAAGAAATGAATATTTTAGCTCAGAATGCTACTTTGCGCTGTTTTTCATGGACCAAAGCCCCCGTTGTCCTTGCACACTATATTGTAAATTGTATGACACAATTTTGGCAACTGTAGAGCGATCATTTCTGTGTTTTTTAATGTGCAATTCCTTCATTTCTATCATGAAAGATATAATTCTTTACCTTTCTGAACAGAGTTGTGCTTTCGCTATTCCAATCCACTTGTTGAACTTGGGTAATAAGATGGTGGTTTGTCGCATGTCGACATTTGTGTTACTCGTATACGTTTAAGTTTCCTCGTCGTAGCCTGACCTTTTCATGCTAATGTTGAAATTCTGATGCTTTCTTCAGCGTTCTAATGGTGAGCTATACAGCAATTTTAAGTTGACCCAAAATCATGTGATGATGGGGTTGAATTTATGTTTGTTTGAAAGGGGTGGGAAATTAGGATTATATACAGATTTATTAAGCCTATGTTCAGCTCATATGTATAAATAAGTACTTATTTATTCACTATTCATTTCTACCTATTTGTAATTTAAACTATTTATCTAAACTTTCAAAACATGTTACAAGACCATCCCAATGCAAAGAATAAAAGTGCAATGGTCATACCATTGGATAAATAGACTTGTTGATTGATAACTAAATAGATAATTATATCCATAATAGTTTTTTATTATTTGCACCACAAAACAATTTTTGTTCATTTTATCTTTTATATCCGTAACTTGTTTTGGACACATTTATCTTCAACGTTTCAATAATAAGCATATTTCGTTGTTGATAGTGATTTTCATACAAAAAGTTAGTTGGGAGGGAATAAAACGACTTACTTTTCTCATTATATTTAAAGCATGTAAACATAATATTTTAATAGAAATCATCTTCAAAGATAGAAATACTAACTACTGGAAGGTTAAATACCAAGCATATAATTTTGTTTTATTTTTTGTTTTTTCAAAGTTAAAAATTATCTATTGTTGTTGGAAGTTAGGAATTCTGCGTAAAGGCAGTCTAAATGTTTTCAAAATGCACTATTTGCAAATTACAAGTGATCCTCTTATTGGGGGCAGCATCGATCTTCTTATAGACAGGTTCGGATTCACTGGCGGTGTCCTTCTGGAAGAGGAACAACCCTACGGTATGGTACCAACCATTGAGGAAAAGATCCTTCCCCGTTGTCATCATCGTCAAATTCCAAAACGTAACTGTTAAATCCAAATTTCAAAACTTAAAAAAAATTCACAATTAGGATCTTAGTCAAACAAGCAAATCTACTCTCATTGTAGATGACACAACTAGTTCTTCAATGGCATCTTTGGTACGAATGATTAGATAAAATGGGACGATACCAAATATGCACCAAGTGTAAATAGATAGTTAAAAAATCATGAAAATAATTAGATAAAAAGAGGAAATGCTACTTACTCATTAGTTTTCCTCTAGCCATTAGCAAAATCGGAAACATTGCATCACATGCATAGTACAACAACGGTTAGTTCACGTTGATTTATGCATACACAAAGTAATGAGCTATTAAGTTCCACTTTCATTTATGTTTATGCACAAAGTAATACATACCTTTCGAGTTTGGACAACAGTTGCCTTAAATAGTGCGGTGGTTCCAGGATAGACTGCCAAAACATGACTTCCCGGAGGAAAATCTTGACAATTGGTGAGATCAGTCCGCTTAGGAAAAGGTATGATATGTGACATGGGTAACTTGTACTCTCTGAAAGCAAATATATAGAGAACCCATAGGGGGAAGAGAAAATATTAATCAATTGAACAAACATAATATACAAAACCGAAGGATTGTCATAAGCACGAGACAAAGAAATGGACGATGAAAGAGGGGTTTAGAAGCACAGAGTAAATAGATTATCATCTAAGAATTAAAATTTGGATACCAAATATTACATATTGTAATGTAAGGACGCAACATAGGGAATTGGATGCTTGATGGGCAAAGCTAATGGAATGATGAACTATATAGTACAAAGAAAATCACAGGACATGAATGCAACACTCTGAAGCTGCCCGGATTTGCCACAAATTTCTTTTCATTCTATTTCCTAATAATAGAAATCTTATGGGAGAGAAATTTTACACAAGTATGTATGTGATTTTGTTAGGATTTGGCTTCCGAAAGATGGACAGGGATTTCAAAGCAAAAACACACATGGCAATAAATAAAAGAATCGATGTCTACTGTTATTATATTGCGCAAACATAATTATCTATGAAATTATTTTACTTATTGACGGTAACAACCCGAGCTTGAGCCCAAGACATACTCTTAATTACTGTTCGCTTTCCACTCTCAAAGAGTATAGTATGTAAGATTACAGCTTGGGCACAAGCCCTAGTTGTCACAGTGACAGCCAATAGATATACCTTGGGCTCAAGTATTGTGAAACCTTCACTTTTTAAAACGAAGCCTATGTTTGGCTTATGTTAATAAACAGTCAGCCACTTTTATATAGTAAAAGACCACTTGAGTCATACTGCAATAGTCAACAAACAATATTGACAAGCATTGCAAGTCATTTAAGTGTCAAAAAATGGCAGAATAAAAAACTTATCAGTTCAAATTTGATGTAAAATGTTCCATCAATTGCATTGCCATGTCAAAATAGAATTCATCTCCTTCTTTGGCAAGACAAAAAAGGGAACAAAAAGGGCAAAAAAAAAAATACTTCGTAGATTTGACCAAGAAGTTCTAAAAAGAATTCTTAAATTGACATAGAAAAAACATGAATGTCCAAACCAACAAACGCTTAGTAACATGGTGAAAAATTAATAAAGAAGACATCGTTCAATAGATAAGGAGAAGGAAAACACCTACATCTGTACACTGCTTTCCTCATCATCGCCAGATCCCTCATATAGAACTTCAAATCTATATAGAGATGCATTCATAAGAAGCAGATCAGATTCATAAAATAAAACAAGTTTAATCCCCCTGTTATCTTCATTTCCATATTATTTATCATCTGAATCTTTTGTCATTCCGTTCTCATACGCATACAAAATATCTATCTGGTGAGGAGGTATCTAATGAAAGCACTAAGACTTACTTTCTTGTTTCCTTGTCAAAATTGATCACTTTAACTATGAACCATTCATCTTTTTCAGCATCCTCTTGAGTGACCCTAGCTGCTACCTGTATAATATGCAAGTTTCAAATTAAAATTTCATTTGTCTCCAAAATAAAGATATAACAATGTTATCCGCAATTGAATTCAAAGAGAGAGAGAGAGAGAATGTATTGTCATACAGCTGAAAACATACTTGTTCACCCTTCAAATTATCAACAGAATCTAGGAGATTCGGCAGAGGAGGAGAAAGTCTCAAGGCATCTGAGCCAGCCTTCATTTGCTTCCTTTTCTGCTCGTTGCCAATTCACCATTTCCCAGTTTTCTTCTTGCCTAGCAGACACAGCATTCGGCAAGAAGAAAACAAGGAAAGAACGGGAAAATTGTTGTTGCCACTTGCCATTAACAGCTCTTAGCCTCTCTTAGGTCAGTCCTCCCGCCACTGCCTCATCCCTCTTTGGCTCTTTCTCTCCCTATACTGCTATTTACTGCCCTTTATATTTTCATTGGTAAATGGTGAATTGGTTACTGATGATTGACTGATTGGGGATTTGTAGTTTTTTGTTTGGAAATTGGAATATAAAATTATGATTTATGCCTTAAGTTATTGGTAAATGGTGAATTGGTTATTGGTGAATTGGTGATTGACTGAGTGTAGCTTTATTGGCTGATTTTAGCATACTTTTGAATTTCCAGCTTGCATAGGGTGCTTGTCTATTTGCTGGGTGTGATTTGTCAACGTCCGCCCGGGCAGCCGCATGCTCCTGTCAGTCCAAATACAATTACAGATAATAGCACCTATAACTACAATCCAAGCCACAAGCTTGTTCCATGATAAAAACAATAAAAAGAAAATCTTCAGAATGTAATTTTCAGGGAAATCAACATGTGTTCCTTCCATATGCAAAAATTATAAGATGCCAGATGACATAGTCAACTGATCTGTAGTACACACTTCAGTTCAAGAGCCTAATATAAAATAAAAATTTCCGTAGGTATTTCTCCTCTCAAGAGTTGAGTAAATCACAGTGTTCGGAAAGGTGGGAGCAACGCTGGACGGCTAACTATGCTATATTTCAAGGAGCTCTATCAAAGGGTTTAGTATCATTGTAACAAACATCCCAAACAGCTTCCATAGCATCCTTCGCAGCCACTTCTAAGCAGTATGGGTTGGCAGTTACAGATTTCATCACTCTTCGCCTCACACAGTCCTTCAAGCATTAGTATAAAAAAAGAATGTTTAGATATCAAGAAGTTTCTATTAGAGTGGGCATACAACTATCACATAATACAGAAGTGAGTTAGCAATGGTTAAAAAGTAAAAAAGAAAAAAAAAGCTCAGCCTATTTATTCTTGAGGGCCATGCTCCAACTCCTAATCAAGAGTCAGAAATCCCATTCAAAAACGTATTTTAATTTTTTGGTCTCCATTATACAAGACCTAGACATAAAAACACCAGAAAAATTGCCCTTGCTTCGTGTAAAAAATAAAACAAAGATGAGATGGTAACATACACAAAATTAAGAGGATGTCTGAATTGGAAGATATATGTCCAAGAGACAACACATGTCGCTATAGACTATAGTAACAAAGATTGTTGTCTGTTGTGAGCATAAAAGTGACAAGAATGCGATAGAAGTTGCATTTAAAGGTAACTCTGTCCACCTGAGTTTCATAAAACTCATCATATCTGTGTGCTTCATCCCCTTAAAGATTCAGAGAGAAAAATACTAGCCCTAAATTGAGCTTCAGATATTTTCAGCATGACCCGATGTTGAATATTAATACTGCCTTGCACGACCTAGACTATATGCACATCCAAACGTTAAATGGATACTATGAATGTGGGGGGGCAGAACTCTATTACCATAGGGTCTAATGACTGACATGGACCAGTGAACCTTCTATAGAATATCTTGATCATGCAAAACATTACTTCACAATTTAATTAACAGGACAAATATAAGCCAACCTTACAGCCACTCACATTGCTCCATCTGCACAGATTGCACAGTAAGATTACAGATTATTTTAGGCATTACAGCATCTTTTCCTCTCAATATCATACTATGCACGAGTGCACTCAATATCAATTTAAACTTTTAAGAGTAAATTTCACCTACGAGTGATTCAAAGCAAATCAGAAGTCAAACTGAACTATACATCTGATATTTGTTCATCAAAGTAGTTCACAAGTTACCCTAAACATAAATAGGTAGAAATGACAGCCTTAGTTTTCAAATAGTTTGAAAGTGTTAGTTTTAAATTCACAGAGATTGATAAAATCATTGAAAGAAAAATGAATTACCAATAACAATATCACGTGTTTCTAGAAACTCATATGCATGTTTATGTGTTGTGCATAAAGGGAGAAATGTCAGTTTAAAACTCATAAATAATGGAAGAGCCTTGAAGTTAAATGCAATGTGCAATGACAATTTACTTTGGTAAATTCACACGAGTCCTTGAAAATCTAATAAAACTAAACTTGAAAAAGTTCACATAGAAAACTACTAAAAACATTATTTATCTACCTTTGTTTACCCTTGATAAATTTGTTTTTTCGTTTTTCTTCATTTGCAATAGCCATTGAAGAATTTCAAAAGACTCCATGTTATTGCATTTGGTTTTATAAATGTAAGATATAACAGGAAACATCCTGCAAACTATGGAGAATTCTGATAGAAGAAAGCTCACTTGTTCATGGCCTCGTATCTTCACAAAACCACGCAGTAATTCCCTTTTATAATGGCAATCACCACTAAGATGGCCAGCTCGAATCTAATTGCAGAAAAAATATTAAATAATACATCAACCAGTACGAAATAGAACTCCAATATGAAACTTAGGAAAAAAGAATCACATAATGAATGAAGCTTCTTAACCTCACTACAAGCATGATGAGCACAATCAGACCAGTCTAAATTCGCAGCACGACAATCATCATATGCATGAATGAGTTCATGAATCACAACTTGGTTCACCTCATCTTGAATGTTCAAGTGATTACTGCACACTATTATCTGTAAAAAATTACAATTTTAATAAACCTAGAAAAGGTTGGCTACTAAATCAAAATCTTTAATTATTTAACAAAAAATCATAAATAAAATTGGAAGTAACCACTTGTCACCACTATCTATAATATAGCAAAATCCTAAAATTGATTTCACCTAAATTGATTTCACCGATAAATACATTTTGAGAAACGTTCCCATAAATCGAAAAAATTATCATCAATCAGTTGAAAAGTTCGGATCTTCTAATGAGTAGAAAATCAATAGATAATCACTTAATTACCCCTTCACCGCGAACATAGCCGCCACTGACTTTCTTATCACAATGAATTGCCTTGATGAAATTGCCTCCAATA
>CAIGRQ010032285.1:0-10459 GCA_903798375.1 Fraxinus sp. D2006-0159 | reverse complement strand
CGTTGAAGTAGCCGAGTCAATCAACAAATTTGTCAAAGTAAACGAGCCAATCAACAAGATCGTCGAAGTACCTAGCCAACCAACAAGGCAAGATATACCTTATGAGACTTAAAAGAGTCCATCAATGCCCCAATCATGATTTTCCATTTGGCACTGCTGCGGTGGCAAAGCAGCAACTGAATAGTGTGAACGGCCGTCAAACAACAAAATTAACTGCAATTAACGTTAAAAATACTTTTTTTTTCATACTTTTTTTTCTCTCTTTTTCTCACTCTCTTTTTTTTTCACTATTTTTTTCTCCTCTTTTTTTTTTCAATTTTTTTTTTCACACTTTTTTTTTAACTAAAAATAAATTACAAAAATGAAGGCCCAAACGGAAGCCCAATCAAGGTACAGACTAAATAGGCCCAATTGAGGCCCAAATAACACCAAACATTTTTTTTTATTTGGCCCAACAGACTCAAACCAGCCCAATTACTTTTTTTTTTTTTTTTTTGGCTCAATAGCTAATCACAATATACTTAAATTGAGGCCCAAACTAAAAACTAGAAATGGAGGCTCACTACAAAATTGATTAACTAAACAAAACGTTACCCAAACCAACTTCAGGTCATCTCTGCAAATCCGGTCGAAATAGAAGTTCAAATTGGAGTGCCTGCTCCTTTGCGATTTCTTGCTCTCTTTTCTTCTTCTTCCTTTCTTTTTTTGTGTCCGGATGTGGGGTGGCAGCGGTGGCTTCGGGTGGTTGAATTGAATAGTGGCTGGTGGTGAGGGTTGAAATTAATGGATGTTGTTTGTGATCTGGGTTACGATCGACGTCGCAGAGGTATTTTGGGAGACGGGCTAGAGGAAATTGCAAGAGAGCGTCTGGTGGTTTTGGCTGGTGGCGGTGTAGTGCGTGAGGTGGTGATTTTGCGGTGGTGGTATGGTGGGTGTGGCTATGTTGGGCGATTGTGAGTACAGGGACGTTGGCGGCAGAAATTCAGGAGGAAAACTGATTGTGGTTGCAAATTGGAAATCAGGTTTGACTCTGATACTAAATTTGATGCATGACGAATTAAGAATTTAGGGTAAATTAGAATTAAGAAGCTAAAAGAACATAGAAGAAAGAAGAAGCAAGAAAAAAGTGGAGAGAAGAAGAAAAGATGGGAGGGAAAACAGGGCTGCATGCAGCCCTTTCAATTAATTATATTCATCAACTGTCTAAAAATGTAATGTAAAACTGTTTAAATAGCGAAAATCTAGTTAGGGTTTAGGCCGACGCACTAGTACAAACCCAACAATAAGAAACATGAATAATAAAGTCCATAACAATAAAAATCCAATAACAATAAAATAAATCTCAACTNATAGCGAAAATCTAGTTAGGGTTTAGGCCGACGCACTAGTACAAACCCAACAATAAGAAACATGAATAATAAAGTCCATAACAATAAAAATCCAATAACAATAAAATAAATCTCAACTAATAAAACCCAATAAAAATAAAATTAAGTCTTGCGATGTCCGCATCAATCAGGCTCTTACCTTGCTTAGCATTACCACTAGAAACCCATCTTCAGAGACTATGTTTTCGGTCAACGTATTTTCATACTTTCCCATTATGAATCAACAATTGCTGACTAGGGTGATAATTGTCTTTGCCTTGTACATCCTCAATATTTTTCTTGACCGTCATAATCTAGTAAAATAAAAATCCAAATCACAAAATAATCAACACACAGATGTAACAAAACGAATTTAAATAATCTAATGCAATTTTACTAAATTATAATTACATCTACAAATCCAAATCTTTATTCAAAAAAATCATAAATTTAACAATGTATATAGTTTTAATTCGAAATCCTATTCTAGAAAAAGTAGACTATAGTGGTCTCCTAAATGAAGGCTGTAGCTTCTAAGCTTGATCCCAATAACCAATCACCACATATGCCAGCTCTTCCTTGAGGATCTTAGATGCAGGGAATGCCAGGAGAATTAGTAGGAAGAGCAGCACCCCTGTAAGTTATGAATCTATATAATTTGAGTCATTTCAATATAATTAAACAAAAGCTTCCGCTTATGGAAAATGATAAACACATCCACAATTTCCAAATCAAAGACAATTTTCTTCTTCAAACGTTCTTTTCGTTTTAGATTGGATCTGAAGTTCAAGGTCAAGTAGCTGGCGTATTTGATTCTAGTTACCTAATGACTGCTACTGTCAATTCGTTTTAGATTGGATTTGAAGTTCAAGGTCAAGTAGCTGGCGTATTTGATTCTAGTTACCTGATGACTGCTACTGTCAACGAAATGATTTTGAGAGGCGTTCTGTTTACTCCGGTAAGTTTCTACACTTGGAGGTGATTTATTATCTTTCTGGTAAAAATATCAAAAATATTCAATAAAGCAGAGAATTCCATTTCTTTCACTTTTATTTGTCAATACTCAAAAGTTCGAATCTTCATTGCATAACTTTCTTCACAATTTTAGCAGATGAATTTAGATAGAAACTGGTGTAGAGCTATATTAAAACTAAAAGCCAGCAAAAAAAATTAAATTTAAGTGTTCGAAATTATATAATTTCCCATCAAAATATCCAAAAAAAAACCCACCCAAAAGACGAAATGGGTACCATACCAGGATAGCCTGATGAGCAATGACGGAAGGAAAATTGGATTGAGGATCGGTAGAATCAGTCGAACCAGAGGTGATCAATACAACATCGGAGAAGGCCAACGTGTTAGACCTGGAAATGGCGATGGGCCCACCAAATCCAGTGGAGAGTAGTCGGAGGGGGAAGATGAAATGTCTTATAACGGAAGGTTGTAGCTTCTTCCGAATTCAAGCATTCTGGATGTTACCAGACTCAAACAACCGTGCCAATTCACTTTTCATCTATTTCACTTGCACTTCTTGTTCTCAATAGCTTCAGCCTTGAAGCTGCATCCAATTTCAATTTAACCTCAGTTTTGAACCTCAATTAGTTTACAAAAAACCACCCACTTGGAGATGATATAGATCAGGGGGAAGAAGAGATGAGGAGACGATGGGAGGAAAATTTAGGGTTGGTCTTAAATTGATTTGATTTAGAGGGTTGGTGGGATTTTTTGCATCGTTTAAAAAACGTTGCGAAAAAGTGTCTTTCGCAAAGTTTTTAAACGTTGCCAAAAAATAAAAAATTTCACAACATTCAAAAAACATTGTAAAAAGAGAAAATTAGCAACATTCACTTAAAAAATGTTGCTAAAACTCAATTTTCTTAAGCAATGGCAATATTCACGCATTAGAATGTTGCGATAGACTTCTTTAGCAACATTTAACTATCGAATGTTGCCTTTTATGTGTTGCAAATGATCATTTTTGGCGTAGTGGTCGAATCTACTGAATCTGTGATTTAACTATTTGATGCTCATGATCTTGTATTGTTTTCTGATCTATCTTCTAATGAATTGTGTGGATATTTATGTGCTTGCTTGTGCCTGTTAGTGCTGAATATATGCATCACTTGTGTCTCAAATGTTGATTATCAATGCCAAGAACTTATTCTCACTAGGTTTTGATTGTTGAGTTGCAATTTAAATTTATTGTTTACGTCTCCAATATAATAAGTCTTAAATGAAAAAAAAAATGTTTAGAGTTTGAACTATTGACTCGTAGTGCCCATTATAGCTAGAGATGTACAAAATAGTCCCATAATTTGTTTTCCCCAATTTACTGCTCTCTGCAAATATTTTCCTACAAAATTCGTTTAAAAAGAAGCATGACCACCTGTTTTAGGTTAATTTGAAACAAAATGTTGAAAAAGTGTCACATGAACGATCGATACTAGTTTTTACATTATTTTTCACCGACCAAGATGTTGCCTACAAGTCAACTCAGCAACAAGTTGCCGTTATATACAAAAAGCTGTTAAAATTTTACTCCGCACGACTATATATACTTTATAAATTCCATGAGAAACCTAATTAACCATTTCAATTACTAAAATGGATGACATTCAAGTAGAAATTAGCATACAACAAAACCCTTTGTTGGTGTCATAGACATCCATTCCAGTTTCAAACTTGTAATGGAGATACGTCCAAGGGTTTACCCTCCATTTGCACATATTTCTCTTCTATATCCACTGCTTCCCTTTTGTAAATATACTTCTTTGATGCCCCAATAAAAACTACCAAATTCAAGGCAGATAATATTAATAGGAATCCGTAGTAATAATCCAAATGAGAATCATTCAAATTTTTCCCAATCCAACTTTTCCCTCCATTCCTCCCTGTAGTTTTATCCACCATAGTCACCAGAAAACTATTCAAGAAGTTCCCCACACCAATCCCACTGGTGAAAAATGTCGTCCCAAGACTTTGCATTTCTTCTGGAGACTGATCATAGAAGAATTCCAGCATTCCAATGGCATTAAACACATCAGCAATGCCTAACAAAACATACTGAGGAAGTAAATAGAATATGCTCATCGGGACTATTTCATTGGGCCCTTGAATTTGGTGCACTCTAATAACATGTATGCGTTTCACTTCAACTGCGGATGCAATTGCAATGGCAAGGATTTGGATCACACACCCAATTCCAAGTCGTTGCAAAAGCGTGATTCCTCGAGGATTCCCAGTTTTCTTTCGCATTAGAGGCACGAAATAACGATCATACATGGGAACAGATACGAGCATTGAGAGCGTGACGAAGCTCCCAAGTGATGCTGCTGGTATTTGAAAGTTTGAACCAAAATGCCTGTCTAAAGTGATGCCTTGTTTAACAAAGAGAGTGTTGACTTGTGCCCAAATGGTGCTAGGGATTAGGGTTACAAGCCATATCATGGTCATTCCTAGAACCAGTTTGGCCTCTTCCACTTCAGTCACAGTGCATAGTGCCGTTGGCTTAGTATCTTTTCCTTCTTTCTTAATTGCAGCCTTGTCCAAGAACCTGAGAATAGAATACTAACTTAAAAATCAATAGAATGAGTTTAGTGTGCACCTTTTTTATGCTGGATATATTCAAATTATTAATTATCTTGTGTGAAGTTTAACTTTTCGACGTATTTACTGCTCGAATTAAAAATTTAGCAAATCCCTATATTATTGGGCAAATTGAAAAATATATCCTAGTGCAACTTATTTCTCTACAACAAAATTTGAGTGCATTTGAACAAGTCAAATTCATGCTAGAGGGACGATTCAGGTCCTGCCAAAAGTTCTTAAAAGTCGTCAACCCTACTTTTTACAAGTCATTCAAATATTGTTTGCTCATGTGATCAGTCGGACACCGCCATATTATGCCCATATTTTGCAGGTCACGTATGGCCCCATCTTGTAATTATTTATATGGACCCTTTCAATTAGTAAGAGCAAAATCTTAGCTTTAAGTTAGTTACAACCAACGCTACCTTTTGGATTTACTATAGAATCAGTGTGCTAGCAAGTTGCACCAAAACGAAGATCTTTCTAAAGAATTGAACCAATGATTTTAGGGGACGTCCATAACAAAAATATACTATCTTGTTACAACGACGAAATGGATATAAATTAAGGTATAATCATGAAAGAATTGAAAGTTAGATAAACGAAGCGTGAGCGCAAATGCGGGGCAGAACTTATTGTCTTTGACCAAAGTGTCAAAAAAGAAA
The DNA here is from genome assembly GCA_903798375.1 of Fraxinus sp. D2006-0159. Classification (NCBI taxonomy): domain Eukaryota; kingdom Viridiplantae; phylum Streptophyta; class Magnoliopsida; order Lamiales; family Oleaceae; genus Fraxinus; species Fraxinus sp. D2006-0159. The sequence goes on along the minus strand of CAIGRQ010032285.1, from coordinate 4,839 downwards.
AATAATAATAATAATAATAATAATAATAATAATAATAAAGAATTTTTTTTGAAAAATCTATTGCAAATTATTGGATTTCAAATTTAGTGCGGGGCAGCAGACCCCACTACCCCCACGGTAGATCCGCCCATGGCTATGTTTGTTATGTTCAGTGTGTAGGAACATAATGACATAAATCAATTGATGAAATATCATGAAAACGTCTCTTTAGTAGTAGTTGGAAGACACTGATAGTTCACGGACAACCTAAATGAAAGAACTGTTGGTTCACATGGCAAATAATTGTTGAATCATTTGTTTGACGAAGAGTAAAGGAGGCACCATTGTTGGCATGCTCATAAATTAGGGTGAGCCGAGCCTTACCTTTTGTTGCGTTCAAATATCCAAGGACATGGAATCTTTATTAGGATTCTTTAAAGATTTGGGGATTCCTTGTCCAATCTTTCATTCATTACTGGAACTATGTAAGTTATTCCTTGTTTCGTTAAATTAATGTTTCCAAGGACTTGGGACACTCTTGTATTTCACATAGAAATGTTTTTAAATTTAAGTCTCGTTATCGTTCATTTATGAAAAAAAATATGCACATGTTAGGCCTTTGCTTAAGAATCAATTAGGCCCCTATTTGGGGTGGATGAAATCTAAATTTTAATTTAAGTCAAAGTCAACGATTAATTTCAACCACGTATTTCATGGGTCTCACAACTTGTCAACCACACATTTCATCAACTTTTATCAAGATTTACTAAAAATTTGATTTTAATGCCCCACCAAAGAGGGGCTAGATGTGCATGTGATGGAGGTGCATGAGAAACTTGTGTATGCAATGGTTCAATAGGGGCACATCTCACCTGAATACTGCAGTGTGGTGGATTCGTCGTTTTCCAGTAGTGATGTAATACTGCTGATCAAACTCGTGAAGTTCCGATGGATGGCTAGGGAGAATAAGCTTCCTATTAGTAAATGCACCGATAAAAACCCGATATAGGTCACTAGTGGGGTGACCTGCCCTTGCTTTGTGCCTATATGTTGGGGTGCCAATGTAGAAAATGACAAGTGATAACATAAGTCCCACTGTTGGGATTCCGTATCCCATTCCCCAGCCTAAATTTTCTTGAATATAAACAAGACCAAGTGTAGCAAATAATGCACCCGTGAATGAACTGAACATCCACCAATTGAAGAAAGAGACTTTGAGTTTTTTCTCATGTGGATTGAAATCATCGAATTGGTCTGCACCAAAGGTGGATATGTTCGGCTTTGTTCCACCAGCACCTACTGCTATCATGTAGAGCGACGTGTAGAAAAATGCGATTTGAGAAGTGGTGGCCTTGTTACATACTCCATTTGCACATGTTGGCTTCAAGAATTTAACTGAAACTGCCATCGTCAAAAGCAACATGCCCTGTTTACGTGAATAATTAGAATGTAGTCGTACTAAAATTTATCATTATCGTAACACAAATTATGGTACAGTCTGATTTAGTGCACAATATAATATGTGAATTTCAAATCAACCACTAAACTTTAAGAATCAACAGACAACAGTAGTACACAAATTATATATTTTTTTGAAGTAGATGGCATTTGCAACCCTATAAGGTGAACGCTAGTATTAAACATGTGGTGAGCCAAAAAGCATAGGCCATGAAAAGGTCCCACAACCAAAATCCTGGCAATCTATTGGCCTCTAGGATTAGGTAAACTCCATTATAGAGCAAACAAGTGGCATAGTGTATCGTTAATACACTTCAAAAAAGTTTTAATTATCGCCTAACTTAATTTCTTCGATGGAAAATGGAAATTAATAAATAAATAAAAATACACATATATTACTTACAATGACATATATTAAAGATGAAACTGTAAATGTCCAGAAGCGGCCTAAATACGAATCTGCAACATAAGCGCCGATGACCGGAGTAATCCAAACTGATCCTGACCAGTTATTAACATTTGTAACTGATGAAACAGTGTCTTCATGAAGTTGGGTTGTCAAGTAAACCACTAAATTTGATGCTATTCCATAGAAGGCCATTCTTTCAAATGCTTCATACCCTGCATATATTTCAAAACAATTTAAGATAAATAACCAAGAAAAGAGAATCTGTGCCATTTTTTTCTTGGATAAAAAAGAAGTGCATACCAACAAGGAAAGCACAGGCCTTCCATTTCCCAGTTTTAGCGGCAAGGACGGGCTGCCCTCGGAGATCAACAGTACCATCCTGTGTGTAATCTTTAGATTCCATTGATATAAATGTGTGGAATGAATTATTAGAGAGGAAGAAATTGTCCAAAGAACATGAAGGAATCTCGTTTAGGACATGAAGCAGTTTTTGGAGTGGGAAGTTGAGGCCTGCAAACTTATCTATAAGTAGGCAATGCTGATGCTGATACTGATACTGGTTTACCCGAACAGCCGGTCATATGTGTGTCACACATTACTTGCTTTATTGTCTCTTCTTTTCTCTTTTCTTAAAGGAACTTCTAGAATTTCTTTTTTTTTCTTTTTTCTTTTTATGAATATATCTAAAGTATAAGTTAGCACATAACCTATATTTTAAAGTTGACATCAAAGTCAAAATATAATTTTTCATCTTGAACTTAGTGCGTGACAAATATATAATAAAAAACTATTGTGCTATCGACTGTGTGTGTGTGTGTATATATATATATTGTGAAGAGGTCGATCAAGTAATTAGTAAAAGAAATTATCGACAAGATATGAAATTCAACTCAACAAGCTTTACCCAAAACAATAAATATTAATTCCTAAATATGATCTCCAGCCTTCTTGGAAGTTAAAAAAAAAAATAAAAAATCACGACTAGTGAACTGATGTCTTTTTTCGTTTGTTCCTTTGCATTTATGTTTAATAGAGAAGTGCGAATCAATTTTATGTTGGAATGGAATATGAGACCACAAACCGAAAGTGTTGAGTAATGTTTATTGGAGCAGGTCATTATCATGAAACACCTTGTAAACAATAGACTAGTGTTATTTGTAATTGCAATCTAAATGCAGACCCTGTCGCTATTGGTATACTATGTGCAACGAAGGGGTGGACCCATCGAGTTGCTGTTTGGGTGGTGATTAGAGGGGTTGGAGGCACGTGAAAGAATGAGGTTGCAGGGTGGAGATTATGTCGTTGTAGGAGTAGAATAGAGTTGTCAAATCTATCTCGATGTGGGTTGTGTTGGATTGTTTTTTTGTTAGCCAACTTAGTGGATTCGGTCAAAAATTGCTAAGTCGTGTTGAGTCTCTTTGCATGTGAAATGTGGTCCGAGCCGAAACACTTTACATGGTTGATAAAATTTGGGTGCCGTCCAAGTAAAGACGAAAGAAAATGGTAAAAGTATCTTATTTTTTCAAATTATCAACTTTGCATTGATGTAATATAGAAATAGAATTGCTTTTGTGGTTATTTTCTTATGGAATGCTAATGGTTGAAGACAAGATATAAATTAACACACACACATACAAGCTTAATTCTTGAATAAGATAATTAACATAATATTAGGAATATTCGCATATTCAAAAGATGCCGTCACCACCTATTTATTAAAATTAATTTTAGTAATGAATAATTTTTTAAATAAAATATTTTTTATCAATATTACCAATAAATCAACAAAAACAATGTTATTTATTTCTAGTCCATAGTACAACCCTAGTTATTTGAATACATACAAAGAATTAAGAAATTTTGTAGTTAGCCAAAAAAATCAAAATATTTTGTATTTATATGAGATCAAATCATTAAAATAATCAATTTCTTAGAAGTTGTATTGAAAAAATTTATAGTTAGCAAAAAAGTCTAAATTTTTGTATTTATCTGAGCTCAAATCACTGAAAGAATCCATTTCTTATAAGTTGTAATCCGCAGCTAACCAATTAAAAGTTGTTTTTACTAGGGCTGGATATGGGTCGGGTCGGATCGGATCGGTTCGGTTCGATTCGGTCCGGTTACCGAATCGAGCCAAAATTTTCGAGTATTTAATAAATGGAACCGTCGGGTCCAAATATAATTATGGAACCGTTCGGATTCAGTTCCATTCAGTTCGGTTTGGTTATGTTCCGTTCCGTACCATAAGTAAATTTTTGAACATTTACAGCAACACTACATAAATATAATTAATGATTGTTCATTCATAACTTTTACAAATTAACGTAGTTCAATTTAAAAATATATAAATAACAAACTGTAAAATTAATTCAATGTATACAAATACCAAAAAGTAGATACTAATATTAAAATATCGGTTATCCATATCAATAATTCATTTGCTTCAAGCAGTCTATATATAAAAATGAAATATAAATTAAAAGTTATAAAAATAAAATAATTTAATTAGTTTAATATAAAAAATTTTAAAAAAAAAAATTATTTAGATTTGATTTTTGATCTAGAACCGAGAATCAACTCAAACCCATCGATTTCAATTCAGATACCCGTTTAAGTATTTTAACTTATGAAGAACCGTTCGATTCGGTTCAGGAATTTTTTTTTTATTAGTTTCACAATATTACCAATAAATCAACAAAAAAAATGTTATTTATTTTTAGTCCATAGTAGAACCCTAGTTATTTGAATACATAAAGAGATTTGAGAAATTTTGTAGTTAGCCAAAAAAAAAAATCAAAATCTTTTGTATTTATATGAGATCAAATCATTAAAATAATCAATTTCTTACAAGTTGTATTGAAAAAATTTATAGTTAGCAAAAAAGTCTAAATTTTTGTATTTATCTGAGCTCAAATCACTGAAAGAATCCATTTCTTATAAGTTGTAATCCACAGCTAACCAATTAAATGTGGTTTTTACTTATTCTCCTATTC
>CAIGRQ010032281.1:0-12233 GCA_903798375.1 Fraxinus sp. D2006-0159 | reverse complement strand
TTGAAGAGTGGAAAAGTCAAAGTTGGATTTGCCTCCTTTGACTTGGCTATTTTTAAAAGAACCCCTCTTTCCGTTGATATCCCTTTGTAACCATTTTTGTTTTATATTGCTTGCTACTATCAAATTCTTTTAACCGCTAAACCCATTTATTTGGTAAAACATTCTTTTCTTTTGATAACTTTATCAATTGCTATGTCTGATTGGACAATAATGAGTCCATCTTATACAACATAGCTAACTCTCGATTGATTGATTTATCAACATGTACAGTTTCATTATAACTTTCTAATTTACCTCTATTAAGTTAATAGAATATAATCCAATGCTGAATAATATCTCTGTGGTGTTCTAGTAGTTTTGGGAATCTTTTAGGTTGAGCCACATGAATGTTATTATGTATATGGCTTTATTTTCTCGATTTTCACCATCAGCATTCTCTAACTTAATAACTGAGAGATCTATCAACATGATCACCTCAAGGTTTTTAGCTCTAATACTTGAATCTTTTAGGTTTATTCCCAAACTTGTACTTATACAAAACGCTTCCAATAAAGATCACATCTTTCCTTCTGATAAACTTCCGAGTTTTGATTATCTAACGTCACTAGCCAAACTCACTATCATCGTACCAATAAAGAAAAATCATTTAGATTTGATGTCAAACTTGCTCATAGTAACACGAATGTATATAACATAACTAAAATTAAATTGAAGTTTCATGACTTAAATTGAAATTAAATTTAATTTTAACAATTTAATTGAGAAAAATTAAAATTTAACACTTTAAGTGAATTTATTAAAAGTTCAGCTACTGCAAATAAAATTCACTCGAGACTACATGAGTCAAAAATTTGTGCGCCTAGTATTCAAATAGAGCGCACCATATACAAAAATGTCACAATCGAATGCCACTAATCTTCAAAACTAATTTATCTAATTATGCTAATCTTTATCCAAAAGCAATTGAAATATCTGAAAATTTTGCAAACAACAGAACATATTCAGAAATATATATATATACACGCACACGCACAAAAAGTGAACTAAGCCCTGTTTGATTCACGTTTTTTGTTTTTTGTTTTTCATTTTTTTACTTATTTTAAACTACATATTCTTCAATAAAATAATAATTCGCATCACAATAATAACTTTTCCATGCATTTTTCCGAAAATAATGTGCACAAACTGAGGCTGAATTTCAAATAGACAAAAAACCAGTCTTTGGTCTGCTGCTCGTTCTCCAATCACGACTATAACCCCTCCCCCGCTTACCACCCTTCGCCCAGCAGCAACGTCGACCGATCTCTCCGCCTTACCTCCACCTCCGATGACTCTATTTGCTATCTCAAGACGAAAGGGTAAGTCCCTCTCCAACACACGCACATTCATGCTTATGTGTGTATCTATGTGTATATGTGCATTTCTAGAATTATGTTAGTCTCTGGGTTTTAATTTTTCGGATTATCGTGTTTTTTGTTATGGCTTTTATGTTGAAGGGTGATCGGCCCTACAAGGATAATCGTATTAAATTTTGTTTAGGCGTAGTTTAGATTTTGGGTTTTTCCTATTTTCCGTAATTTTGTTCAAGAGTTTGCATAATCTGCATAGTTGTTTGTTTACATACTTGGTATACGGTATACCTTGGTTTTCAGGTTATCGAATTGAAATTTTAGTTATTAGGCACTAGCTCTGAACCCATATCAATGACTACTAAAATATCTTGAAAATAGCTAATCATGTGGCCGGCTGTGGTGCACAGCATGTTTGATCAATGTAATGGAAATGAGCAGTTCTGATCAGAAAATTGGTCGGAACCTATTGAATTTATAGTTTTCCTAATTTCTTCTCTAGTGGAGTGTTGAAAATAGATTCATAAATGGTTGTCAATGGAGTTGAGTTTAGGCGAGGAATCTACAAATTATTGATTAATTTAGATTTTCTTATGAGTTCTTGGTTTTGATAGTGTACAAATATGGGGTTCACTTTTCCACTTTTGTGAGTCATTTATATATTCAGAATTTCTATTTGGATCGAGGAGGATCAGTATACTGTTTGGTCTTACATGATGACTTCAGATAGCACAAAAATATGTGTGGCTGTGTCTGTATGCATGTAATTTGTGTGTTTATGGAAAGGAGTTGATTGGTAGATCATTTGGTTGAAGTAATTGTTGTAAAAGACTATGAAAGACATGGTTAGTTGTTTAGATGAATGCTATTTTCCCTATTGCTAATTTGGGAGTTTGAATTCTTTCCAGGTTTATCTCTACTTTAAAGTTCTTTTAAATTGCTACAGATGAAAGTTCAGAAACACATTATGTATTAAAATATGGAAGTGATGAAATTCATTTTTTCTTTTTTCTTTTTGGGGGGTGGGGATGCTTTATCCCCTGGATGCCTCTTTTAACATTGGTGCTGCTCATGGAACTTAATTATTTGGGACACTGATTTACTGACGTTGAGTGGTTTTTGAGGATACCATAATAACATGTAGCTAACAAACACCGCGTTACACAGTAATATGGATTTCACCTGCTTTGAATTTTAAACATCTGCAGTTTTATATGTTTTTGAAGAATTAGCACCATTCGGTAACTTTATGAAGCTATAAGCATTGAAGTTATCTTTTATAGGCTTGTACATTCAAATGGGGACCGTTAGTCCTGAATGAGCATAACAAGGAAAGAAGTCGATGTTGTCATCTTAAATAATTGGGATAGTGTCATCAATTTGGATTTATTTGAACTTTATATTTTTTGGAAATGATTAGATTATATTTGGTAAAATGTTATAGAAAACTTGAATATAATTTCGTGGAGAGCTGGGAGATTATTCAAACATCTGCAAAAATCGGGAAAAAAAAAGAAGAGAGCAAGCAATATCGCTAGTAGTTACCAGCCACTTGTATGGATGGATCTCTTTACATGTCAGAAATATTGAGTCCTTGCATCTCTTTAACCATTATGATGTCGTCGAAAGATATATTGACAAATTCATAATGCAGGCTGATTTCTTCCGCTGGGTTTTAATTTGATTCCTGGATCATCTGCTCCTCAAATCCTGGGACACCTTCTTTGTTAGATATCTCTTTTCATCCATAATCTCTCAATTTTGTTTGGGAATTAATATGCAGAATCTGTCCAAGAATACTTCTTTGAGACTGACATCCCAGAAGTCTCTTCGTCATCTGGGATTATGTTCTCAAATAGCAACTGGACAGCAAACATCCCCAGTTGTCTTTCCAGAAAAACGTAGTAGAGGGAAGACTGTAACACGTGGCGAAACGACTATCAACAATGATGATTGTAAGAAAGCCAGAAGGGAGGAACAAAAGATTGACATTGGGGATGAACAGTCTAATTTACTAGGATATGAAGTGTTTTCTGGGAAACTGGCTTTGGACAAAAGGAAATCTAATAAGAATGCTGACGTACCAGTTTCAACAGAGATTGCAAGCCAGGATGCTGTTGATGCTAAATTGACAAGCAAGGCACTGGTCTGTGGTTCTCAGATGTTGCGCCTAGAAGATGTGATTTCGGTAAATTCCTTACAAGTACTTTTTATTTTGCCCGAATTTTTGCCTCTTTTTTCCAATTTGGTCCCAATGTCTAGTTATCTTTGGCAGGTATCATACTGTGTTGGTCTAAGACATTTTACTGTGCATGCTTATCCCTTTAGAAAAGGTTTTATCAAAAGCGGGAGAAGTCAGAAAGACTACCGTTTCTTAGCTTCTACCTCAGAATATGCACTTCAGTGGGTTAATTCATTTGCAGATCAGCAGTGCTATGTGAATTGCCTACCTCATCCTATGGCTTCTAAGAAGCAGGGTTCAGATTTGATTTTCAATGAATTTCCTCCCGAATCTGTTATAAGGTGCAAGAGTCCACCAAAAATGCTTGTAATTTTAAATCCTCGGTCTGGACGTGGACGTTCAACTAAAGTTTTTCATGGCATGGCTGAACCCATATTCAAAGTAAGCTGCTACTGTAATTTACTGTTTAACTACACGAAAGGTTTCCATTAAATGGTTTTTTTGATATTAAGTGTGCTATATTATCTCATTTTAAATTTTATTAAAATGTGCAATGTGAACTATTGGTTCATGATACTCTCACATACCCTGGACTTAAATATGTGAAGCAGTTTCACTGGCCACTTTGGTATATCAAATAGGTTAGCAGTATCACTAGTCTGTGGATGCTGGGTGAGTATGCAAGAGTGCCTCCTTAGATAGTTGTGCAATCATTGCATGAGCATCTAAAAATTAATAGAATTGTTTTCTTATGATATAAGTTGTAAGCTTTAAACTTGATTACATTGCTTTCTTCCATGTCTTGATCCTCGTATAGAGACAATGGAGAGAGATGTGGGTTTCCAAAGACAGAGCTCTGACTTGGAGATTCTTAATATGCATATTCTGGACATTAATGTGCTAACTGAGACTTCTCCTATGATCTGCTGCATTCAGGCACCGTTCTCACTGTTAGGGGATAAATTGTGTGACTATGATATCAATGTGGAGAACCTAGATGGCCTTTCATTATCCTCTCATATTTTTCTTCATTGGGCATAACCTTCTTTTAGGGTTTTAAATTGGGAGAAGATGCTTCAGTAGTGGGTGCCATGGTATTAATGTCTTTAACACTCCTTTTTTCCTTGTTCCTCTTATTAGATTTTATGCTGACTCTTGACATCAAATTTATGTAGTTAGGGAGAGGAGGCATTAACTTGCTTTTGTAGTGGGTGCCATGGTACTCCTTTCCCCGCAATGAATTTCAATGTAAAACCTTAACATCAAGATATGCTACTATAATGCATGAAAATATTTATTCTTATAAACAAGAGAAAATTATAGGGGGAACTAGGTTAAGTAGTGTTCAGATTTACTTGGACTAAGGGAAGAATACCAATATTGGAAGGTTTCCCGTTTGAAATTTGGAAAATGTTTGCTAATGAAACCTAATGATCAAAGTTTCTGTGCAAGGCTTTTCTTCATTTGCTTATCTGCTAATATGTGCTCAGAAATACAAAAGTGGAGGAAACAATTTCTGGTTCACTAATGTGACCTTATGACATAAGATTTAAGAATTAGTTATTTATTGATGAAATAGAATGCTAACGTTTCATTATCAGACTAAAAAATCATATTAATGAGCAAATTAATCTTCTCTGAATTCATTTTTCTGATATTTCATTGGTAGTCCTCCATGCAGTGACATCTTTTCTCACCTGAAGAAATCCCAAGAGGAGCAAAATGAATGCAAATACTTTGCTGCTTCTTTTGGAGTTTGACCAAACAAAATTGTTTCATTTGGTCTCCTCGTTCTATTGCGAAACTTATTTTTAGCCATATGCATGGTTCGTATGGCCCCTCTATATGAAATAAAGAATGCACAAGAGGCCATTGATTCCATCACAGAGAATGGAAAAATAAATGAAAGGAACATAACGTATGGATGAACAGTAATGGTTGCACAATTTGCTTGAACTTTTATTATTTGGTTTATGTTATGAAGCATGGAATTTGAAGATGTATGTTCAAGAGGAATCCAATAAGCTGTTTGACTACCTAATTCTGTCCTGATTTGTGCAGGATTAATGTAGCCACCACCAAATAAGTGTGAGATTTATTTTTTTCTAATTAGTTTACTTAAGAGTATGTTAATTGTCTCAGATTTCTGTAGAATGATGTTAGGGTTGATAGTCATAGGTGGATTGCTGAGCTTGTTTTGCAACATTTATTTGTCTCAAGTAACTAGCCCACGTTTTTATGGTAGGAGGTAGGATTAAATTAGTGTTTCCTTGATGTGCTATTTTACAGCTTGCTGGGTTTGAGTTAGAGGTAGTCAAAACAACTTCTGCTGGTCATGCCAGAAATCTCGCAGCCAGTGTTGATTTCAATACATGTCCCAATGGTATTTTTTGTCCCTTTTCTCTTTGTAATAAGCATTTGATCTAGTTTAACTGATGCATTTGACTATCCACTCGACGTTTTATGTACTTGTAGGTATTATATGTGTTGGAGGTGATGGAATCGTAAACGAGGTTAGCAGAAATCAGATATCATTCATCCTTGCTCATTTATATTCCATGAATGAGGGGAATACTTTTTGCAAATATATCATAGTTCTTTGGTGCTGGAATTTCTTTTGATGCTACCAAACTGATTGCAGTTTGTTTATTGGTCTTTAAACCATAACTTGATACTCATTTTCATTGATGAATGTACATTTTGAACTTCTAGAATTCGCAACTCGTGTTGTGTTTGCTTGATAGCCCTTACTAGTGTGAGAGGATTGCCCATTTTATTTCCATGTTGTGGCAGTGGCCTTAAGTTCGGTTTTCCCTGGCGTGCTTGGATCTTTTGCAATTGACATGCTATCTTGGATCCTCTCTCCTCCCTTATCTGTGTTTGAACCGTTATCCAATCACTAATCATTATCTTCAACTCTTAAACTTGAATTGAATCTTCCTCTTTAAATGTTTGTGCAACAACTTCCTAGATGGTAAGAAACAAAATGACTTTCCTATCTCCTGTTCCATTCAATATAATAACCTGGGCATCACCATGGAATTGTTGACTTCTCAAGTCTTATGAAAAATAGGAGGCTTGAGTTTTTTGTTTTTTAATCAAAACACCATCAAAGCCTAAGCAGGATTTTCATGTCTCCACCTAGATCCAATGTGGGGTGGTGGTGTGGATGTTATGAGGACCCTTACCATATTTTACTAATATGAAATCTAAGTAAATAACATTTCCATGTAAATATAATTTCCCTCAACCGTTGATGAAGAATTTGGCAAATTGAAACTATTCAAGAAACTTAAGGCCATTAAATATTTTGGAGGTAGTCTTATAAAGGCTGTTTTGAGGTGTTGGTATTTTAAGAAATTTTGATAGGTGGGATTGCGAATTCTAAATGAAGACAAGGACAATGAGAAGGGCAAAGATGCCAAAAAATGGAGAGGCCAAATGAAGGACGAAAGGAGGGAAGGAACACCAATAAAACTGAGCCCAGAAATCTGAAGTGCTATGAAACCATATTGGTCGAACCAGTTCATTGCTCTGATGTGAAATAGTTAAGACTACTCATCCAAGAGGATCATAATCTACAACTGTCAGATCATAATTAAATCTGATCTTAATCTCAGGCAAATCTGTTTTCATCATAATCTTAGGTAACTATATGCAATCCCGAGTCTTTAGAAATCTATCAATTTCCTATAGAGTGACAAGTGAAAATTGTTAGCTAAGTCATTCTACGTGGAGGTCATTATGATATTAAACAATAACCTTACTTTCATTGGAATCATTACCTATCAAGCAGTAGTAAGTCTTTGGTTCTGATCGTTTCTCCATCATTGTCTTCCGCAGAATTTTTAGCTTTAGTAACAAGAGCAGCAATGTTTGTTCTTTTGTCCATCAAAAAGTTATTAGGTCTCGTGATTTCTGTTCAGTCATCACCATTGTCTTTCCTATCCTTATAGGTGTTTGAATTGCATGTCTGTTATCTTTTTCATGCTGTACTTGAGGCCTGATACTGACATGATCATGAGGTGTTAATTTGGTGAAAATAATTTCTTCATGATCGCGGTTGGTTATGCTGATGATCATGAATCTATTGTCACTATCTCCAAGTATAGTACAACCTTTTCCTTTTGTTTTAAGTATTGCAAATTGTTACATGGTTCTATTGAAATGCAGGTTTTGAATGGTTTACTCAGCAGAGACAACCAAAAAGAAGCAATTTCAATTCCAATTGGAATTATACCCGCAGGTTCTGATAATTCTTTAGTGTGGACTGTTCTTGGGCTCAGAGATCCGGTTTCTGCAGCAATTTCCATAGTTAAGGTACTTGTTTCTTTTAGTCCCATGTCCTTTTTGTGGATCTGTACTACTGAATTTTGAGGCAAATAATGCCCTTGTTTGAGCCCCATTTTTCAAAACTCTATTTTTCTCCAAACTCATTTTCGACCCCTCTCTCCAATAAAATAATTTTGCACGTAAACCCAAAATTTTTCCTACTTTTTAACCACATAATCTCCCAAAAATCACTATTACAAAATCTATTTTATGTTCAAGGAAAACTGTCTTGAAATCAAAATATATGCTTCTTATAAAATGCCTATCAAACTCAAATATTGGTTAAAGAAAGTTATTTGCTCAAGAATTGAGTTTCTATATGTATAGAGTTTTGTTTATATTTGTTGAAGTGGGACATCTTACTTTCTTGTTCTTTTTCAACCAAAAGCATTCTGTATAAGGTGTAGACATACAAAATCTCACGGCTCAAGTTACCTTCTTCTTTGGAGCCCATGAGTTTTTTAACTCGCAAGACTAATGTGTGTCATCCAATTGGCCCAAGGCAATTTTACATTGCCATGTAAGCTCTGAGGCGGACCTTTAATTTCCTTCTGAGAAAAGTCTGGGTGTATCTGACCACTTAGGTGCACACAGGTGACAACCATGGGTTGAAGTACCTATAAACAGCTTAATTTGACTTCTGGCAGCTACATATACTGCAAAAATTAAGCTCTTTATCTTACCTTATATAGAGAAATTTATACTTCCATCTATGAAATTGCTGCTAAAAAATATCTCCCAAGATGCGGAAATATATTTTGTAATTTTGTTAGGTCTTGTATAATTTATTTTCATTTCTTGCCTTCATTTCTACGGAACTTCATCTTTCTGGGCTGTATATCATATGAAGTAATTATAATACACCAAGAATAGGACTAAGGAGGATGAATTGATATTTTAAAATATGGTAGAATTGAAGATTTGCATGACTTTGAAGGCCAGAGATGTAGGATTTATGCATTCCATATAGTTACGAGGGAAGTAGAGTGGTAGACCAATCTAGATAAGAATTACTGAATATATTGGGTAGGGACTTTCGTATCTCTAGCAATTGAAGATATTGTCAAAGTGCTTGATGCTACACTTTTTCTATTAATTAAAGTGTAAACTTGAATAACTTTTCTTGACTCACTTCATGTTCTGTTTGTCTAAACAATTACTAGAAAGATATTTAATTAAAGGTCTAGTCTAGAAGAATGATGACCCCACAGTTGATGGTTTTTAACTCGATCCTGCTCCATAAACAAGAATGGGGAAAAAATCTGAGTAACTTGACAAATATTGAGGATTTTTAAACACCGACTTGAGTTGTATTGGGCCAATATACCTGTGAATTATAACTGGTGCCCTGAAGGCCATTCTTTTAAATCTTCTTACAATCTCACCTATGTCTAAACTTTGTACTTATTTGACAGCTCAGCATCTGTGAACAGGAATTTTTCTATTCTCAAATTAGCAATCCATTCACAGATTCACTTGATTGCACTTTTATTGTTGTAAAGCACCGTCACACTTGACTTTTTTCACATGTTGCTTTTGTTGTTTTCAGGGAGGTCTTACTGCCACTGATGTATTTGCCACGGAGTGGGTCAACACTGGGGCTATTCACTTCGGGACGACGGTTACATACTTCGGATTTATTAGTGATGGTAATTTTAGTTGCCGCAACTTATGTCGGATTAATTTCAGATTCAAATCATCACTAAGAAAACATAGACACTGATGCCCATCAATTCTAATTCTAAAAGCTAATGTTTGAAGTTTGTTTCTGATTTGGCTGGACCTGATCATTCTTATTATCGAAATATTAAAATCTTTTGTGCCAGATATTTGTCGAACTGTATTGAATACTTCTCTGACACTGAACTATATGATATAGAGTAAGAGTCAAATGTACTTCTCTTAAAATATAATAGAAATTATTGTAGTATGTGAATTATTGTAGCACATCAACATGTTACCAAAGCTAGGTGTAAACTTTGTAAGATTATTAATAGAGAAGACAAAGGATCTTCAATATTATCTCAAGATATATTTATTCAATGTTATAAATTACCTGTATTAGATAATAATACTCAAAAAAGATTTTGAGACATTTTTCTAATTTTTAGGAGACCACAAATACAAAATTTGTTAAATGTGTTAAGTGTGTGTAATAACTACCTCAAATAGGTCCGAAAATGCATTTCTATCTTCTTAATTTATTTTATGTTATGGATCATTTGTCCATAGAATAATAAAACAGATGAGACTTAATATTTCTTTATGAGAAAAGTGTTTTATGGCTTGTAAATTTTTTTCTGTTTAGAGAAAGTGGGCTTTAAGTTCTTAGGAAGAGCTGTACAAGGCAGCTCACATACAGTTCTTGTGTCTATGATTCAGAATTTAAACGTTATGCATCCGGAATGTGGACGTACCTGCCAGCTGGCGTTGTAACCAGGTCCATATACCTGCCACCCGCTGTTGTCTAACATACTATTTGTTTCATATAGCTATGTACTTGAACATTAGCCGTACTTAATAAGTATCAACAAAGAGTGGGAAACACTGACACACACTAGTATATTATACATCTAACACATGCATAATATTTCATTTACTTGTTAGAATGCTGGGGACATGTTGTGTTCTAGTTTTCACAGAAAATGGCATGTCTGCATGTTCTTGTTACGTTTCAATGCATGCATCTTAGCCCCATCTTTATACTGCAGTCCATGATCCAGTATTAAACTGGTGCATTTTCTCATGTTAAAGAAACGGTTGGGGAAACTGCACGTATCTAATGGCATGTCAGCATGTTCTTGTTGTATTGGCAGCGTATATAATCAGTGGTTGATATTTTTGTATTTTCATTTTGTCAAATAGGCTCTGTGTTAGTATTGTAAAAAATTGTTGACAGGGGATCTGAGCTGAATGTTGCTTTTCTTGATATAGAGAACTAGGATCTTTATATTTTTTGATATCATCAAGTTGGTGCTTAATTCTGTGTGCGCGCTTTTCGAGCTTCATATAACTTAGGTTTATAAGTGTATACAGAAATAATAATTATGTTGACCTATGGTATCAGTTTATTGATGTTTTTTCTTCTTTGTTGCTTTCTGATTACATAATTTGGCTGACATTGGGTTGTCAAAATTATATGTTTACTGTGTTGCATTTATATTCTTTGCCTCCATCTCTACTTGTTGCAGTTTTGGAGCAATCTGAGAAATATCAAAAACGTTTTGGTCCTCTACGTTATTTTGTTGCCGGTTTTCTCAAATTCTTGTGCTTGCCGAAGTACAGCTATGAAGTGGAATATCTTCCTGCGGAAAGAGAAGCTGGGGAGGGAAAAATTTTGTCTGACCATGAAATTATTGACATGTCAGAGCTTTACACTGACATTATGAGGAGATCCAGCAAGGAAGGCCTTCCTCGTGCCTCTAGCCTATCAAGTATTGATTCAATAATGACACCCAGTCGCATATCTGGAGTGGAATTAGATACTACCTGTAGCAGCACTGAACCTTCAGAATATGTTCGTGCCATAGATCAGAAATCAAAACGGCTGTCTTCTGGGAGAAGCAATTTGAGCGCTGCTGAACCAGAAGTTATCCATCCTCATCAACCACATTCAGGTACTCCAAACTGGCCAAGGACTAGGTCCAAGTCAAGAACAGATAAAGGATGGACTGGACTGACTGTCACAAACGATTCCACTAGGTCTGCCTTGGGAAATACAACTACAAATGATAAAGAAGATATTTCATCAACAATGTCAGATCCGAGTCCCATATGGGATCCTGAGCCGAGATGGGATACTGAGCCTAACTGGGCTATGGAAAATCCAATTGAATTGCCACAGCCACTAGAGGACCCTGAAGATGGTGACCAAAATGAAATGGTCCCAAAATCTGAAGATAATTGGGTGGTCAGAAAAGGTCAATTTCTCGGTGTCCTAGTATGCAATCACTCGTGTAAAACCGTTCAAAGTTTGAGTTCTCAGGTGGTTGCCCCAAAGGCGGAGCATGACGATAACTCCTTGGATTTGTTATTGGTTCATGGAAGTGGTCGTCTGAGGCTGTTGAGATTCTTCTTGCGACTGCAAATGGGGAGACACCTTTCACTTTCATATGTTGAATATGTTAAGGTAAAGAAGCTGCTCTTGTGAAAAAAAGAAATAATAATAATAAATTTAGGGCCAGACAAACTCTCCACCTCGACCCAAAAAAAACTAAAAAATAAAACGGAGAAAACAACTGCCTATTTGCTAAATTCACCTGTACATGAGAAGATATTCCCATGGCAAGTGTTTGCTAAAAGTCAAATCCACATATTTCTTGGGACTTACAAGTACTACCCATTTATCTACCACTCATTTCTATCTATTT
>CAIGRQ010032264.1:0-11461 GCA_903798375.1 Fraxinus sp. D2006-0159 | reverse complement strand
ATAATTTGTGATCTCGAAAATTTTTAAAATATGTGACCGGTGACCTAAAATGATATATGTGTGACCACTAATTACATAACAGTGATATTATTATATTTAATTAATAAATATATTTAATTAATTAACTAAAACCTGATTTTTGCATTAGTCAAACTTAAAATCTGATTTTTGAATTGGTGTAAACCAAACACCTTAAATATGATTTTTCCCTTCTCTATAAATCCAATTCTGGCACATCACTTAGGGATTGGTTGCCCATTATTTTGAAAGAATGAAAATTTATTGATGTGATGAAAACTATTATTTTATTGAAAAATGTGTAAATGTGATGACAAAACAAACTCACCTCGCCTCTCCTCGACGCTGCCGTCGTCCCAACGGGTTGGTCGGGCAGGGAGGGGGTGCCTGCCTCGAAGCCGCCCTATGAAGAATAAAAAAATTAAAAATAAAATAAAAATTAATTAACAGAAATTAACAAAAAAAATTTGTAAAAAAAAAAATAAAAAAAATTAAACGGGACGGAAAACGGGATAAGTCCGCGCCCTGAACCCACCCCATCTAAGGTGGGACGAGGCATAGGGCGGGGTGGTGGCGGGGCGCCCCGAAACCGTCCCATTCTCATCTCTAAAAACGAGCAAGGGAATGTAATGAAAATTTTAACGAGGGCTAAATTCGTAATTTCGCTTGGCAGCAAGTTGTCAATAAAGGTTTTGGCTTGAAGCAAAGAAGAAAAGGGAAAAATCTGCAGTAGAGCTCTCGGGCAAGAACACACAATGAGATTCTCATCTACTCGATTTCACCTCTTCAAACTTCGCAGAAACCCTAGATGCTAATTCGAAAAATTGTGAAGTCTTTGTATTTGTTTGCTATTTAATTCGTGTTTTTACATATGTTTAATTCTATGGATGCAGCAACAACTGCAGGAACTGCATTCTTTAATCGATCCTCATTCATCACTAATTCAAATCCCTTATTTCTAACTCTCTGCAACCCCCAATTGAAATTATGCCCCAAGTTTCCGTCCAAAAGACTGCGATGCAGCACCAGTTGTACTTCGCCGTACAACTCGAGAACCTTGTTCTTCAACTCGACTTTCAGTCACAATAGAGTAACTACCTTACCTATACTAAGTAGATGTTGTGGGAGTCGTGATATCGCGGAGAGTCACAATAGAGCAACTACCTTACCTATACTTGGCGTAAAAAGTAGATGTTGTGGGAGTCGTGATAATGCGGAGAGCGCAATGATTTTTGGGGAGATTGTGGTGAGGAGGGGGTTGGTGATGGCGGCGGCTGCAATTGGAGTGGTCGTGATAATGAGGTGCAGGAGAGTGTTAGCAATAGAGGGGGCTTTGAATGCAGGGTACGGGGTTTGGCAGCAGAGTTTGGTGGCATTNGCAATTGGAGTGGTCGTGATAATGAGGTGCAGGAGAGTGTTAGCAATAGAGGGGGCTTTGAATGCAGGGTACGGGGTTTGGCAGCAGAGTTTGGTGGCATTGAGGGGCTCCGGACCTAAGGTTTTGCAAGTGCTGATGGTTTTTAAAGAGCAGGGATTGGTACTTGCAGCACTCTTGGGACTCTCGGCATTTTTCTCCATGGCGGAGACCTCAATCACTACACTCTGGCCTTGGAAGGTATGGTGGATTACAATTCATTAATGAATTATGCTGTGTACATAAAAGTACACCTAGCCTTTCACATAATTGCCAAATGGCAACCCCCTATTGGGGGGGGGAACCAATAGGGGGTTGCCATTTGGCAATTATGTGAACCACTTTTCTAGATTTTCAGGTAAATTTTACATCTTTGGGGTTACTATTGCTGCATTGCCGAGAATACTCCAAATCTAATAATTTTTCATGTATTAAAGTTGCATTGACTAGAATAATGTGAAACTATGCTGGTTTCACTTTTGCTCATTTCCTTAATTTTTGTACAACTTTTATGTTGGACGTAAAGAGGTTTTAAGGTAAGTAATGGGTATTGTTTCTTGCATCAATGCTTAGTGGTAATCTCGATGCCTTCTGACAGAAATCTGCATCGTTCCATGTAAGATATAGCTCAGTTACTCTATCCTAAAGTAACTGGGACACTCCCCTCCATCAGACGAGCTGGTGATTTAGATATAGTTTGCAGAAAAGTTTCATTTCACTTTTCTGGGATATGAAGTCATATAAGTAATGTAGTGCTGCTTAATCTCTTGGGTTCAGCTTTAACGAAACTATAGTTCCGTCATCTGAGACTTTAAATGCCTTGCACTTCGGAAGAAGCCAACCAATTGTTAGATTTGTCATTTGTTTCTATTTAGATGCCTAGTTCTATATAGTTTCTTCGTTGCAGAAACTTCAACAATCATGGCAATTCTAGACTGACAAGATTCCTTTGCTAGGATCATATCTTAAATACCGTCTATTATCTCTTTATCATATCATATCATATCATATCATAGCATAGCATAACAGAGCATTCATATTTGTTTTCCAGTAAAAACTTTTAGTTAGTTCTTGGATACAGTAAAGTAACTAGGCACATAACTGGCAATCTATCTCAAACTGAAAAATTTAGCCCCTGTTTGACGCCCATTCTATTTCTTTTTCTTCATTTCAACCACACATTCTCCAAATAAAATAATATTACACACAAATTTAAAATTTTTCATCACTTTTCCACCGCACATTCTCCCACCAATCACTATTCCAAAATTTCTATTCCCATTAAAATGGGTGTCAAACACTACCTTAGTTTCTTAAACATGGATGTAATTGGTGCTATTTTGGTTTTAGGCCTATTTTTAATTTCTTGTTTGCTGGTTTCACGGGAATTCAAATATATTTTCTCCTGTCTATTTTCCACCGTTTCTTGTGAAAAAAGAATCGTGGATATCATAATTGATCAGATCCTGATATTGTAATGAATCTCAGGTACGGGAGTTGGCTGAAAAAGAGTCTGAGGATGGCGTTTTCAAAATGCTACGCAATGATGTCACTCGATTTCTGACTACTATACTTATTGGCACCACGTACTGCTCCTTTTGTTGCATCCTTTGGCTGTTGCTTACTCTTTTTGATGAACATGTTTTCTTATTGTGGACGTTTTTGCAGAGTGGTGAACATTGGTGCAACAGCATTAGTCACCGAGGCTGCAACAGCAATATTTGGTGAAGCTGGTGTGAGCGCAGCAACTGGAATCATGACAGTATGTCTAGAGTTTCTTTCTCTAAAGATTCATGAATATAAATTAGACAAGAGTTGAGCATTAGTGGTCCCTAGGCCAAACTTAATAAATCAGTGTTGTGTTTGCCATTTAAACAATTCCTTATTTTTTCTTTAAAGAGGTAACTCTAGCTGGGATACGGGTCATAAACAAATCTACATGTTAATTCTGCTTAAATTTTGAAATTATATGGGAAAATTTATTTAAGCCTGATATCCAACATTCTGATATGCATACTTGAATGCATTAAGTTCAAATGTTAAAGAGCGTAATTTTCAGAACAGAAATATCTGTTGGATTTATTCTTGGTTCTATTCTTCTTTCGCTTGATACCATTATTGAGGCAGGTGCGTGCATGAATTTACCTTTAGAAGCATATATCTACAATGTTTTCCTTTGACAGGGCTATTAATCCTAAATGTATACAAACTTTGCATTCTTGAATATGCCTTGGTCCAATACAGTAATGTGTTTTAAGATGATTCTTGGCCCTGCCTGATCATGCAAACTTATATTTCTTCTTCTTCTTCTTTTTTTTTTTCAATAAGTGGTTGTTAAAAGAGAAATATATTCCGTCAATGGTACCAGGTTGCCATTTTGATGCTTACTGAAATTACTCCAAAAAGTATTGCTGTTCACAATGCCACGGAGGTTGCTAGGTTTGTGGTAAGTTTAGAGCTCGCTCTTACTTTGAAGTTAGATTAGAAATCTGATCAAATTGCAGATATTTATTTATCTAATCCTTTATGCCCTTCTCCCCAAAAAACTAGAAGAAAAGAAGATTAACACAAGTCTAGTGTGAAGTATTCTTTTTTTACATTTGATGAATTGTCACTTGTGATGTCTGTAGGTTAGGCCAGTGGCGTGGCTTTCCCTTGTATTGTATCCCGTGGGAAGAGTTGTAACATATCTGTCAATGGGAATGCTAAAACTGCTTGGTTTGAAAGGAAGAAGGTGTGGTCTATCACGATTATTAATTTTTTTTTCCATGGCACGTTTGGTATTACCTCCTTTAGTAGATTTTGTATTACCACATTTCTTGATAGACTTTGTGCTCGTCAATCCAGTTACTCTAAAGATAATCTAAACAAAATTTTAGATCTGAGTTATGAACAGCAAAGTAGGTTAGTATTCTCCATGCCTAATAAGATAAGTCTGAACATGCACATTGAAAACATAATGAGTACAGGATATAGGGTGTGAGATCTAGCATGTAATTCTTAATAATCCGGTGGAAGTGGAGAATAATGTTCATGCAGCGAATGGCATTTTTATGCTGTTGTAAGATACACACACCCATATTATAAGAATCATTGGGGTGCAGTAGATGATGCAAAGCCGTAGTAGAACCACATTTTAACTGCTGTGTAAATTTTTGCAAAAATAATGACAATACTAACTTGTGTAAACAACACTGTAGGTATTATTAATGATAGACCTTTTGTCAAGTAAAATACTGTCATGTATGAAGAGATAAACTAATGTCCATTGCCTACTGTCAATTATATGAAGAGGAAGTATAATTATAATTATACTCAGTTACTATTTATAAACTTGTTACACCGTCAACTTGGCATTATCTTTAGCATTTGTTTCTGGATTCTGACTCCAATCTTCTTGGTTTCTCATATTCCCCTGGCTACTTTGTGCTAGTGCTTGACCTTGTCCATTTGATGTATTAGTGAACCATATGTTACTGAAGATGAACTAAAATTGATGTTACGTGGAGCGGAGTTAAGTGGGGCAATTGAGGAAGAAGAACAGGTAATAAAATTGGTTTTTTTGTGCTTGTTTTTAATGCCATTGTGGTCAGTATTACACGTTATGTTTAAATTAGGGAACTACAGATTCAGAAATGGTCAGCAATTGGAAACTATGTAGGTTTCAAAAATCTGCAGATCACTTCTTACTAATTTTTTAATGTGTAATGCTATTGATCTTCTTGTAATTTCATGGTACTATTTCTATGTCAAGGGTACTACTGTCATTTTAGACAGGGAAATTAGCTACTTTACAATAAGTTGAAGAGGATTTGAGAGAGTAGGGGGTAGGGTAGGTAATCAGTAATCTACAGGGTTTCACTTACAAGCAAGTTGTCTGAATTCAAATTACATCCCAAACCACTGGGGTAATTGGAACTTCCCCCCTATAACCTATCCAGAGACCTCTATTTTCCATAAAAAAAAATTGGCCAAAAAAAGCTGGATGAAATCTTTTATCAGTTCTCAAGGTGATAAGAATTGTATGAGTTTTAGTTATTAAGAAGAAGAAGAACACGTCGAAGGAGACGGTAATTTTTTACCTCAAGGCTCAAACCATAGAACTATGAAGGACTATTATTTCAATCCCTCCTGCATTTTTATTAGTAACATGTCTGGAGCACAGGATTCTGAAGCTCAACTGAGGTGAGGAACACAACTTTCTCTCAAAGCAAACCTTCCAGTTAAAACTGATCTACCAAGATCGCGCCGTTCCAAAATGTTTAAAATCTGCATAACAAGCTAATCTTTCATAAAACCTCCGGTACACAAACCCAAACTTCTTGCTTAACTTAGGTCAAATTACACGAATAAATCCATAAATTGATATCACCGTAGAACTCATCTCACTTCTTTCTAGCTAATCAAAAACCATGAAAGAATATAAATGGCATTCTCGAGCTGATAAAAACATGTGTCTAGAATCAAGAATGGTGTATCTTGCAGTTGCAACACTTTTTTTCACCTTCTGTGTTGGAAACACATGGAAGATACAACACCATAGTAGACATTGCAACCATCTGGGCCTGCTGATTGCATTTGTACTAGCTGTCTTCCCCAATAAATTTTTATGTAATTTTTTCACTGCCCAACTGACTCAAATGATCAATCGTCTTCATGGTGAGTATAATGGATTTATGGAGCTCCATGCCTTCCTTAGTTTCCATGGGAAAGAGTCTAATTTTGTCTCTCTCACAGGATATGATTGAAAATGTGTTAGAGATAAAAGATACACATGTTAGAGATGTGATGACACCTCTTGTTGATGTTGTTGCAATTGATTCCAGCGCAACATTAGTTGATTTTCATAATTCATGGGTAGATCATCAGTATTCCAGGTATACATGGCTTGCTATCAGTTTGGTCGCTTTAATTTTATAAGTCTAAGAAGTGGGTGCTCATGTTTGCAGGGTACCTGTCTTTGAGGAGCGTATTGACAATATTGTTGGTATTGCATATGCAATGGATCTTCTGGATTACGTGCAGAAGGTCTACTAATTACTATTTCATCTGCATCTTGTCCAAAATGTTGTTTCTACATCTTTTCTGATTGTACAAAGAAATCTCATAACAAGCAGAATTATATTTTGTTTGATTTTGAAGGGGGAACTGCTAGAAAGTTCTGTTGTGGGAGACATGGCACACAAACCTGCATATTTTGTTCCTGGTAATTGAATGGCATTGAGTTTTTTCATTTTGAAGTCACGTTTCCAATAATATAATTTGGTTGTCATGTCTCTATCTTGAGAACCTCAATTGTTATTGGTCACTTTGGGATTATAATTGATTTAAATTTTCATTCATTAATATTGGCAAAAGAGTTATATATTGTGGCTGCAAAGGTGAAATGGAGATGTATATTAAATGTTGCAGTAAAAATTACTAATTCTGGGTGAAAATTCCGCTAGTTCAAAAAAATTGTGATTTAGGAATGTGATTTTTGCACAACCTTCCTCATCGTCTCCTAGTCCCTCAGACCTTGGATATAATCCATTCTTGAAGATGTATCTAGTTTGAATGTTACCAAGTTGGAAACAATTGTTTTCCTGAATTCCATACACATGCTTTTTAAGTCCAGATGCTATACAGAATGTTCTTCAAAGAATCCCCCCTCTTTTTGATTGATGACTTATTTATTTATATCGAGTCTCCGAGTTCTTTTTCTGATCTGCGGTTCTATAATAAAACTGATTAAGTTGAACTTTGTGGTGTTGCAGATTCAATGTCTGTGTGGAATCTTCTTAGAGAGTTCCGCATCAGGAAGGTGCACATGGCTGTTGTTCTTAATGAATATGGAGGAACTGTTGGAGTAAGTCATATTCTCAGACCTCAGTTTTGTTTATTTCTCCGGAATTATACAAATTCTTGGTTTGTATTCGTTAATTTTCCTAGTCGAATTAGCTGCAGGATAATGCTTTTGAATTATGCTTCTGAGTCCTTTGATATCTTCTCTATGATTTATACTTTAACAGATAGTTACCCTTGAAGATGTGGTTGAGGAAATTGTTGGTGAAATTTTTGACGAAAATGATTCAACAGTAAGGTTACTTAAATTTTGAGATCTTCCATTTCATTTTGTTTTATTACTGATAGTAATTGTTACTCTATTGCTGATTTTGAATCCATTCATGTCCCTACTTATAATTTTTCACCTTCAACAACACCCTTCTATCTATAGTTGTAACATGGACCCCGACCACGAGATCCTGTGTTTGATGACTGATCACAAAACTGTTTGTATACAGCATCACTTGATGAAAGTGATTTCTAATATTTGATTAGGGAATCGTAGAACTCCTGCTCCACCTATTGAACTTTTCAATCTCCATAATCATGCACTCACGTAAAAGAACTTTAGGAGAAACCTTGGCCAGGCCCATAAGCACATTTCAAGTCTTAGTTGAGAGGCAAGGATTATCTGGTGTGACATATGGCATTGTTTGAGAAACACTAGATGCCGTCAATGTAAAGGAATGCCAACCAAGGTGTCAAATGTCAATAGAGTCGATACTTTTCCTTGACTTGTTTTCATTGTATTTTATTTCACCGTGTACTATCATTGAGACTTACTGAACAGGACTTGATACATCTTTCATTCACCACATTGGTATTGACACCTAGTTTTAGTTTTAACATCTTTTGGAGAGTTGCCTTCCTGCTCATGCACATGTTGAAACTTGAAGTTTCTTGAATGGACCCAGGTGCTATTAATAGTGCTTGTTTGGTAGTGCTTATAAGTTGTGGCCTACGGAATGTGTGGATAATAAGTGGGTCCTACGAAATGAGTAAATAAAAAGTATGTTTGACCATCTTAAATATAATATATGCTTTGCCAAACATGCTCATAGTGTAAATGGTCTAGTTTAGATTTATTATGCTAGTAATTCAAGTTCTTATTGGGAAATACTTGAGGAGCATTACGAGACAGAAGATTAGGTCAAGGATTCATTTCACACTTGAAAACCTGACTGGACCTCTGATATTTTCCTCTTAATAGTTAACCTTTTGTTTTACTACATTGCAGGAGGAAATCCAGAAGAAAACTGGCTATATTGTTATGCGTGCTGAGGGCATCTATGATGTGGATGCTAATACATCAATTGACCAGCTTTCCGAAGACCTTAATATTAAAATGCCTGAGGTATTCCTTGTCGCTCTTATTTTGACGAGTTTGAATGTTTCTTCCTGGGTCACTGCCTAGGAAGTTAATGTGGACTGACTAATGGTTGGCAATATGTTGACACTGGTTCAAATCCAGCTCCGCCCCATTGAATTGCTAGAATAACTTGTAAACTCATTAATACACACTATCAATCACTAGTCAAAGCCTGCCTTTAAGGCATTCAAACTCTATGGTCTATGTACTTTGTGTTGATTTAATGTTGATAGATGACTTGAGTACATGAGATTGTGTTGATGCCCTTCACATTGCATATATAATAGCATTGTTTGATATTGAAAATTCTGTGGACAATTAATTGACAGTTTGCCAAGTTGTGGAACACAATTGTCTCTCAATGCTGCTGTTATTTTTCCCATACAGTAGAATAGCGTTTATGAATTTGAAATGAATTCTGTATTCCATTCTGCTGTTGTTCAGTTAAAGTAGTCGTCTATAGCTAATGATTGCTGACATTTCCATTCAGGGCCATCAATATGAAACGGTGTCTGGTTTTGTATGTGAGGCATTTGGATATATCCCAAGGACGGGTGAAACCATAAAAGTGGTACTTGAAAGAGCAAATAGAGAAGATAACGATGACTATAATGGGGTAGAATCTGAACGGCAGGATGAAAAAGAAAAGACACAAAATTTTAAGTTGGAGGTATTCCTTTTATTTTTACCTTTGCTGTAAGTTTCACACAGCAGACGATGGTTTGCAATGCATAGTCTTTTGCTCTATTACGAAACAGGAATGTAAGATGAGCCCATTGTAGTATCTTCTCCCAGTTTTATTAAATTTTGAATGTCAACCAAGAAAAAAAACCTTCTCGACTCACCTGGTGGATTTCTTCAAGTGTCAAATTGAATGCAAGATTTGAAACCTTTTTTGGTGGGCAAATTGGTTCTTGGTTTTGAAATTGGATTATTTGCAATCAAAGCATGGATATTATAAATACTAAGTGTTGTTGCTTCAACTGTTTTGACTTTAGCGGGCAATTATACATGTAAAAATCAACAAATATAATCTTTTCTATGAATCAAAGCTTCATTTTTGCAGCTACCTCGAGCATTGAGATTGGTTGCCATTTCTTCATTTTTAGAAGCTTATATAACTAATAATATTGTTTGTGGTGCAGATATTAGAAGGAAATGCCAGAAAGGTTAGTGCAGTTAGATTCGAACATATAAACCACGACGATACAGCATCAGAGGTACCACACTTGGTTCCCAAAATCATGAAGAGGAAATGGAGTAACACTGATTACTCGGATATGGAAGAAATCAACGAGGTTCCATTTCAGGAGATCACAGATAAAGATGGCTACTCTAATAATTATGTAAATTCTGTACAGGAAGACAGTGTTGATCATTCAAGTAGTGTTGATCATTCAAGTAAACAGTAGTTGCATTACTCCATTATTTCCATCTTTACTGGAATGAATGAAAGTAAAGAGAAATTTTGTATGTTTAAAAAAAAAAATGCTATCATGTATACCCACCTAGCATGTGAACCTTTTAGATATGGAGAAAGTGTCAAAAGTCATCTTAGTTGGTCGGCCCATGCAACCAGTGTGCTTTTTCTCCGACTGCAAATTATAGAATAGATGGGTTCTTGGGAAGATGCTCTCTGTTGCAGGATTACTCGCGATGCAAGAATGTCACGAGAGGCATTGCAGATGGTGGCCGGCTTGTTTTGGGATTCTGTAAGCAAAGTGAGGAACTCTCCCTTCTACTCATCCCCTTTGCTTTCTGCTTCTGCTTGAAGTGCAGTTGAAGAACAAGGATATTGAATTTGTAGGAGGGAATGGCTGTGAGCTGCTCTGCCAATCAGTAACACGAGTAGTTGGTCAGATATGTGGTAGACTCCTTTTTCATGGGCTTGTTAAATATTCCTAAATATTGGTTCGTCTTTTAGAGCTATTGATACAGAGTTCTATACTGCTGAATGATTTCATATGCTCAAAATGAGCACAATTTTGACAGCAGAAAACTAGTAGTGGATACATCCATTTGAGCTGAGAATTATCATTGCATGTTGATTATGCACCATTAGAATGGAACTGGACAGTCTGGACTCGACTCTACGTACTAAACTTAGTGGCATGTTTTGTAAGGATAATTAAATAGTACTGGATGATATTAATGAAGAAAAATAAGTTACAATATTCGTGCATATGTAAGGAATGATGACCTGACAATGAAGATACTTTGTGCCCAAGAAGATGTTAAGTTGTAACATGTCTCGTTCAATTTTGATTTACTTCATAGTTTGATTATGATTCTTGAACTTTGGATAGTGCTGACTTTGCAACAGTTGGAATTGTGATGCTTGATAATTCATCTCTAAAATCATTTTGTATTATATTTTTAGCATGATGTAATGGGGTATTTACGGAATCCAATGTTGTGGGGGGTAAGCTTGTAATTTCATGGTGAAATAAAAATAAAGAGGAAAACATTCTGAGAGAGATAGGATTAGCACAAGTGGAATGTATTGATGCTGGCTTCGCTGTTTGAAAACAACGGGTCGCCTTAAGGAGCGGCTATCCTATCGTATGAATAATAAGTGAATACTCCCTCGTTCTCATTTATATAGACTTGTTTTATCTTTTTTACACGAATTAAGAAATCTTATTTAATGTTATTGAAAAAAAAAATATTTTTTGTTAAAAGCTTTCCTAGTTTATCATTATTTAATTATCAATAATTAGTAGTAAATTATTATTGGAGGTAAATGAACAAAACAAATTATTCTTAATAAAGAAACAAGACTATATAGTTGGGACAAGAAAATAAGAAAAACAAGCATATATAAATGGAACAGA
>CAIGRQ010032235.1:0-10359 GCA_903798375.1 Fraxinus sp. D2006-0159 | reverse complement strand
GGGGGGGGGGGGGGGTGTTGAGGGAGAGAATAACTAGGAATTTTATCTTATTATATTTTTTGGATACATAACAAGGGGAACACGAAAGAAATTAGAAAGAAGAGAGAGAACAAAGGACCAAAAGAAGAACAAAGTGGACAAGTTTGCCCATGCTCATTTATCCTCGTCTTACCCTCTTATCCAAAGGTGACCATGGTTACTAAAGCTCCTTATTGCTTTTTGCATAGTACAACAAGCAAATTGTGATTTCCACAAATTGACTTTCCTGACCAGAGATCAATAGCAAAATTGATAAATCTTAGTATTCCAATCAGCACAAATGTGAAAGTTTTTTTAGCTCAATCTCCATTTTGCAACTAAAATTTTCTCTTCAAGACTTCAATCCTACAACAGAAGTAACGCGCGATGAGGAGATTCAGTTTACTCACCCATGGGTTATTTTACTATCTTTCATTGTTATCACCTACTTCACGAACTTTCTATTTACATAAATTATTTCTGGACTATTAAGAAAATTTCAAAAGGAAATGGAACGTATAACAGGTCTTCAGATTTGAAGTCTTTTTGCTAAGGATCTTCTTTTAGTCCAGAAGCTTGCAAACCCATTGGACCTTCAGCTCATGACCTTAAGAGAAGACAAATTTATCTCAAGTTATTCCAGTTTCAATCTGACTGCCATTTGCAGTTCCCACATAAAAATCCAAAGATGGAAGTCAACAATCAATAGATCATACCAACACTTCAGAACATATATGATATAGCTTAGCTTACTGATGACAATCCAAAAGGAAAATATATCAAGAACATAACAAAAGAAACTGACAAAAACTGCACATTAATAATAATCATGTAGTAAATATTAAACATTTGAATCATGGGGGCCTATGATGCACCGACACGGACACGTGTGTCCGACACGATACGTGTCGAATACGCTAACACACGATTTTTAAAAAAAGCACAGACACGACACGTTGATTAAATTCTTAAAAATTAATCATTTATATAGTATAAATTTAATTTTATACTTGTTATTAATTTTTCTTATTGAAATCTTTTAAACATGAGTACCTAGTCTGACACTACTCTAATTAAAGTGTCTATGCTATAGAGATGGGGACAAATGCCATTACTAGCATCAGCAAGATAAATTTGATACATTGCCAAACCCCAGACTAATTCCACACACAGAGGCAGATAGGTCATGGAAGCACATACATTTTCCTGTTGATTGTTCTCAATTAGCATAACAGTTCTCATGCAGGTCTCACAAAAGCCTTTATTTCCTCGGACACAAAAGATGACAGCGTCTTTAATGCAACCCTTGCACGAGGAATATGTGCATGTATAACACATATAGTGGGCATTCTTCTCACAAATGCTGCACATATGCCAACCTGAAAATATAAAAAAAGCACATTTTTTAGCAGCCTAAAATAACAATATAGGCTTGAATATTCCTCAATCCCCACGAAATTTAACCATGAAGACAGAATCTTAAAGGCTTGAAGCAATTCCTTCAACCAGTTGTTGTTGGACCATACATATAATTGTAGGAAAAAATCTACCTAATTTTTTTTTTTTTGGATAACCGTGGATGTCCGGGCCAGCTTGTGCGCACCTCGACTAATTCCACGGCGCCCTGAAGTTTACAGTCGGTACTCACCTCAGTGGCCTGAGGGGACTCGAATTGGTAACCATTGAGGAGCAAACCCAAAGTCTGACCAATTGAGCAACCCCTCAGGATTACTTAATTATATTATGTGCTTGTTTGGATAAAATTATAATGAGATTGTAATCAAGAGTAGTGGGTCCCACAAAATGTGTGGACAACAAGTGAGTTGTCTTTGTTAATGTATGGTTAAAATTAAAGTTTGACTTTGATTTGAAATTATAAAATTATAATTTTAGTCGAACAAGAATTAAGAAAGAAAACCAACTACTACTATACAGCAAACAAGTGGAAAAGTTATCTAGTATTCTCTAACTGGATATGATTTGGGCAGAGTTCAATGGCACGATGATATCTAAATGTTACTTTTTTAAACTTATTAAGAGCTCCCTATCTCAAAAACTACAAATAACAACTCAGGTGCACTTAGAAGACCAATGGAAGAGTACAGTGGTTCATTATACGATGAAAGCAAACAGCTCATGCACCAAAGTAGCATATGAAAAAAAATTGCTTTTACTAAATTTTTGTTAACTTAGCGCGTACGACACATTTAGAACAAAATCAATTTCCTTCACGTTTAAAATTTCAGGGTAAGCTTCTTAGAGTATAGGCTTGAGGTTGACATTTCTCAAAACACCGAGGAGGGTGTATTCAATCGAGACTTTTAACGACTTTTTGAGATTTAAAAAGTTTAGGGATATTCAATATAGACTTTTTGAGATTCTTTAAAAGCATCTCCAAGAGGCTCTTAAACATGAGACGCTCTCAATTTTAAAGAGTCAATATCTAAAATCAAACTCCAAAAAACTCTTTAAATTAACATTTTAATTTAGAAAGTGAGTTTGACTCTCCAAATTTTGAGAGCCAAACTCACCCTCTATAATTAAATGCATTCAAAAAGTTTTAATTTTCAATGTAGGAAACCAATAAAATAATTTAAAGAAAAACCAGTTAAAATAAAAGATAAAGAAAAATAATAAATATTTTTTGGGAGTAGTAAAATTAAGTGTTAAATATAAAAAGTTTGTTGGAGTGCTTCAAAATTTCAACTCTCTAAATTTATAGATGCTCTCCAAATAATAGAATATACTCTTTAAAAATAGATAGCCTCTTGGAGATACTCTAAAAGTATTGATATATTCAATTGAGATTTTTATAAATTTTTAAAAAGCCTCTAAAAGTAATGGCGTATTCAATTAAAACATTTTAGAAGTCTCTATAAATCTTGGAGTATTCAAATTTCTATGACTTTTAGAGACTTTTATAAAAGTCTCCATAGTACCAACTTTTAAGCAAAAAGTACTAAATAAGATCTCAGAATTTGTTTGTCTCTCATTAATGACGAGATTTTGGTAGACTTTCACAAAAAAAAAATATATGTATTTTTTTTTTAATATTTCTCTTTCATTTTTCTTTCTTCGAACATTAGAGTTATGAATCTTATGATTGAAATTTATTTTTTTTTCTATTGATTATAATAGTTTCTATTTTTCTTTTTCCCTCTCTTATTATTTATTTCTATTTTCTATGAAATAATTAAATCGTATTCTTGTAACTTTTTCTTTTCTTTTTTTCATTCATTTTTTCGAAAAATATCTATTTTTAACTAAATTATAAAATTTTATATAGACTAATTTATAATTAAATATAAATATAAATATTTTTTATTTATTCTTTAAAGGTATATTATATTAAAACTACTGAATATTAAATTTATTTTTTATATGTATAATTATTATTATTATTTAATTAATTAATTAAGATCTTAAATTTTTATTCATTTTAAAATATTTTTTTATTATATGGGAGGAAAAGGAAGGAGGGGGAATTGTGAGAACCACCACCTCGTATGTGATAATTTTACAATATTGCACTAGATCTACAAAAATTCTATCTCAAATGAAATATTCAAAAGTCTTTTGAATTCTACAAAAGCCTCAAAAAGTTTTAAAATGAAAGTTTATAAAAGTCTACAAAAGACTTCCACTAATTCCATACAAATCTCTAAAAAATTCACGAAATCCACATAAGTCATCATTTAAAAAAGGTCCATCAAAATCTTTAAAAATCCTAATTGAATACACCCCCCTAAAGTCTGCAATTTTCAGTTAATCTAGGCATTTAAGGGCTATAGTGAAGCAGGAGCAAACCACTTCGATCTGGCCAAGATATCGAAGACTTCAGAAGTTGAAAAACTAATAACTAGACCCACGAATGTGTGAAAGGTCATCACTATCCAACAAGGCAAGATGCACTAATGAAAAAATGGATAAGCACATTCTGACATGGGACAACTACACCCTATCGCAATCATCAATATCAAGTAAAATCTAGATATGTCCCTATTAATGATTCGACAACAATATTCACACGGAGGCCAATAGCAAAGCTGACTACATAACAAACCAGATATTCCATTTAATGAGCTCATCAAAAACATGAAATATTGATCTCCAAAATTGTGCATGTGAGTGGAGATATAGAGAAGCAACTACCGCAGTTCCAGCGACCCTTAGTGTTGAAGAAGGCCTCATCTCGATTTACACAAGATGGATGATATGCTTTGGGGCAACCTCTGGAAACCCAAAGACACTCAGTTATTGATAAGCATCACAAACACATATAGCCAACAATATATATTCAGAATACTGGTTTTATCTCCTTTTTAGGTTAGAATTCTAAAGGTTCAACACATTATTTAGAACTTACCGGCGATCACATAGCACAAGGTCCCCACCATCAAAGCAAATGAAACAAACATCCTCTCCCACCTTCTTCCTAGCGGAAGCTTTTGCTGTGGCCTGATAACTTGATGGACTTTTTGAATTCCTCCCCCTCTTCAGCTTCTCTTCAGACGATTTCACCGGCTCAGCCACATCTGTTTCAGTCTCCATTTCAGTGTCCTCCGCAGTCATTGCTTCATCTTCAGATTTTATTGCAGCCAGTGGATCATCCAACTCCTGACCAGGCTCATCCCAATCACTTTTTGTTTCCTCTGTCTCCCTTTTTGAATCCTCGGGTGGGATTGTCTCAATCCCACCATTCCTTTCCACCACCTCAGCTTCCATTTGCAAATCAACCGCTTGAATCTCCTGGACCATGTCATCCCTCGTCATGTCTATTTCCATACATGCCTCTGTTTCCATTTTAGTACCTCCTGCTGAAATCTCCTCTCCAGACACTGCTTCTACCTCCTCAATTTCTGCTGCATTTGCAGGCTCAGATAACTCAGGGCCTTTTGAAACCTCAATGCCGATATCCTTCTCCTCCTCCGTTACGGTTCTGACCATCAAACTCTCCTCAGCAACTGACCCATCTGCAGCACTCTTATCTTTCATTTCAGTGCCAAAAATTCCCATACCACCATCGGATTCGTGAACCTGCTCTCCTTCAGTACAATTCACCACCTCAATTTGGGTCCTAGAATCACTTTTTTCTTCTACAGTTCCAACCAGTTTCTCAGTAGTCCCGCCTTCTGAATCATTTATCTTATCTGTAACCTTCTCGCTGCCTACACCAGCTTTCACTACCGTCCCTGAATCATTTTCAAGAATTTGAGTTCTCTCTGGCTCCAGCTCAGCTCCTTCCTCTTTCTCAATGTGCTGTCCCTCGCCTCTCTCCTCTATCTCAGCTGTGGCTTTAGGACCCCTCGCTTCCATTCCCTCTATTTCCACTGGCGCTTCACCGATCACGTCCATATCCGACTGAGCATGAGGTCTCAAATTCCATGTGCCAGAACTAACCTTGCTTCCATCACCTGCTACCACCGACACCAATTCCTCCTCGCCCTTCGAAGCAAGCAGTGACTCCCCGCTATCACAGCCACCTTTCATTCCTCCCACTTCGCTCTCCAACGCCTGAGTTTCATCTGCGTTTGCCTCTGCCACCGCCTCTTCAGCCGTAAGCACCATCGTATCAACTCTCTCGAATACGTTCTTTTCTCCACCACCAATATCAAGCTCCACCACTGCATCCACTTCCAATTGCGGTCCCGCTACATCATATTTCTCCGTATCAGACTCTTCTCCAACTTCCACCACCGCAGGCAGCTTCTCCGCATCGACATTTTCTCCACCTACACTTAAATTCGAGTCATCCAATTCAGAAAACGACTCGGATTGATCGGTGTTTTTATTCTCTTCATTTTCCATTTTTTCCTGTTTCTTTTCAAAATTAAATGGTTCATTGAAATGCGATAAAGTCTCTTCATCCTCCATCCAGAAACAGAATTCTATATTCAAAACCCTAACCCCCGGTTCTCTGTAAGTAGATGTAAACACAGCTAATATAACGCATATTATTGCGAAATCTATTTGGCTGATTCTGGAAATCAGATTACGACCGATTTCACCGGTGTTTGGCTCTGGGGTATGAAAATGTGGGGGAAGACTCGTTTGGCTGAGTTTTTAATAGTTTATTAACTTACTTATAAGTTATTAAATAAACAGTGTTGTTTTTATTAAATATAAATAATTAAATTATTGAGGTAAGAGTGAGGTAACTTTCAAGTAATATATGAAAAGTTGCCCTCTTACTTATTTCTTTTAAGATTTAATTAAGATGTAGAGCATGTCTTGCTTAGCATAAATTGTTTGCAAAAAAAGCTCCCGTTTGGTTTGATTGGGTTAAAAATCAATTTTTTTAATAAATTTTGATAAAAACAGTATAACGTGTGGTTGAAAATTTAATACAATTTTGAATTTACATTTAAAATTAATTTATTAAAAATATGTCTGGTTATAAATAAATTACAAAAATATAAATAAAATTTTGAAGATTAGGGATCAAACAGAGTGAAGTGTTGATTTTTGATAGGATTCGAGCTAAATGGACTCTATTGAGCCCTGTACACATGGACCCAGATTGACTAAGCTCGATAGATTGAATAAGCCGACCTACATGGATTCAAGTTCCTTTTTAGAGGGTCCACATGCAATTATCCTTGTTAGCAGGCATCGAGAAAATATTCGGTACCAAAGAATTAGGGATTGTTCTTTTTGTGTTTCAGTTTAGCGTTTTGAATTCATTTTGAATTTTGTGTTTTAAGTGTCCATTTTGAGATTATTGAAAATGTGTTCTTCTTGATATTTTGAAAAATTGTTTTGAAAACACCAAAAACACGTTTTGAAAATCTTGACTTGATTAGAACTGAAAACACCCAAAACGACTTGGGTTTTTATTTGTAAATTTTTAACTTGTTTTCAAAAACGCGTTTTCAAAAATAGGGAAAAGAACGCGTTTTCACTGTTTTAAAAAATTGAAAACAGAAAACGACTTGAAAATGGTAAAGCGAACATGCCCTTAACTTTAGGAAAACTACCCAAAACCCTACATCTCAAATATACAATTCAAAAACAAGAGAGTGAAGTTTAAAATTCACTAATCATTGATTAATACATATTTATTAAATTAGTTAATACATATATTATGACAAACCATCCACCCAACCCCAAATTTCAATCCTTCGGCGCTTCTCCAATGCATTTCTCTTTTCCCCCTCCTATCTCTTTTCACCATCTACCCCCTCTTTATTAACAACGTACCACCACCCTATGCACCGCGATACAAGCGTCGAGCGTGCCACCTACCTCTCTAAATAGATTTGTGAATGCGATAAGGGCGTAACGCGTTCACCACTGCTAAGTGCTACGGCAAGCGCCATTGTACGCGTTGTTATTCGCGCGCTCTGTGTGTAGCGTTGAACAATTGAAACCAGTGGCGGGGTCTTGTTCTGTCAGGGGAAGAAAACCCTTTAACCATGCCATTTATCTTGATATTACTTGATTGTGGTGGTAGTTGCTGCTATACCATGGTTGGTTGTGGTGGATGTTGCTATGATTGTGGTGGCATTAATGGTGGCTGTGGTTAGTGGTGGTAGTGTGATGATGCTTGTGGTGGTAGGCATTTATTGAAGGTGGTGGAAGATTGCGGTGCTGGTCTACGATGTGTGTAGATTTGTTTGTGGTGACTATCTGTGATCAAGTATATGTTTATTGTGATTGGTTTGTGACCAATTATGTGGCAATTGTCATATATTGTGATTTGATCACATACCATTGTGGTGCTGGTACATGCTGTGTGCGGATTTATTTGTAGTGACCCTCTATTATCAAGTATGTGTTTATTGGGTCTTGTTGTGATTAATTTTGTGTTAAGTTGTGATTTGATCATAGACCCTCACATTCAAGATTGATCTAGTCATATATATAGTCACACTAAAGACAAATTTGGTTACAGATAACACAAGTTAATGATTTGATTACATATAGTCATAAATTAGATGATCACCGACACTCATAGAGGTTAGTGACCACTACACCGTCATCAGTGTTTGGAAAAAACCAACCACTATTGATGACCGTACGCAAAAATCAGATTAGATGTGCGCAGAAACCAACAATTATCAATGTCTATGTGCAAAAATCAGATCATATCCGTTGTGACTCCGGGAAAGAAAAGTTTCGCTGCGCGTGACTCTCCCAGTGGTGGGTCATCGCCGTTGCGACTTTGGGAGATGGACGAAGATAAGCTTTGATGGCAATGTTGTGGCTCCCAGTAAATGGGCGTGAATAAAAGCTCCATCAGGTGAAGAGAAATAAAGAGGAAGATGATGGGTTGGGATGAATGGGGTGGGTGAGGGTAAATATGTATATTAAATTTAATTTTATATATTATTATTATTTACCAGCTCATTTATGAAAGTATTTAGGGAGTTTGTTGGTTTTGAAATGTGGTTCTTATAATGTAGTAGTTATGTATTGTTCCCGTTAAGCTTTAGATGTGAAAAAAAAATAGTAAGTTGTGGAAGAATGGTTAAGCATTTGTGTGAGCTTCATTCTTAGTCCCTGTTTGATACACACTTTTTGAAAACTCATTTTCAGCCATACATTTTTCAATAAAATAATATTTTTCATCACATCAATAACTTTTTCTTACTTTTTAACCACACGTTTTCCAATATCACTATTTAAAATACATTATTTCCTCAATAATATTCATCAAACACGCCCTTAGAGAAAATGAGTTTTATAATAGTAATTTTTTAAATAATGCGTGATTGAAAATATGTGAGAGAATATGTGATTGAAAATAAATTTGGAAAAAAAATGAATTTTTAAAAAATTGAACTCAAACAGGGACTAAATATTTAGTAAAAACTTATTTTAACATTGTTGTATGTTTCGAAATCAAGAGTTTGATGAATAAAAATATTTCATTTTATGAGTGTGTAAAATTTACAGAAATGATTATTTATACAATAGTAATGTTATTTAGTATCGTTAGTACTTGAACACCAATTTAAGTTGCACGACATGACATTAAATTAGAATTATAATTAAATGAGTCACTTAATTTTACTATTAATCAATTCTATCACATAACACTACATAGACTAGTAATAATCACACCAATGGTGTCAGATAACATTATTCTCTATACAATGATCACCTTGTATTATTTATATTGGTTGTTATGTAAAATTTAGGGTAACGGCAGGAAACGTTTTCAACATTTCACTATTTTCGCACTTCCTTCTTCAACCCTTTCCACAACATGATTCCTAATCTTTAATTAATTTATAGCATTGATCCAAATGGATGGTTTGTCTCCCTCTTTGAGACTTCTCATGGGATTTCCGTCCCTGTTCACCAGTGAACCATGATAATACCCACAACCACTACATTAGGGTCGGATTTGAGGTGAGGCAACTGCAACCCTCATCTACCATGTCTCAAGGCTCAAGCCCAAACTCTTAAGGGTTTAATTTTAAAAAGTTGGATATTAAGCTCCCGTTTGGTTTAGTTGAAAATCAATTTTTTAGTAAATTTTAATAAAGAAATATGTTATTAAAAAGTTGATAAAACTTGTGATTAAAATTAATTATTGATTTTACAACTTAAATTTTTGTCAACTTTTTAATCTACACCATACATGGACTAAATATTACAATTAACCGCGTATCAACAAAGTACTTATGATGTAATGGTAAGGTATAAATATTTTAGCCATGTGCATGTAGACATTAATTTTTTCACGTGAGATACGGAAGCCATTTTTCCAGGTTGACAAAGCGTTATGCTTAACAATTAACCCAAAATCTTACAAACATTTTTTTTCCCTCTCATTTTCATTTTCAAATTTTGAAATAAAAGCCCTTTCTTTGTTTTACACACAAATCTTGTTATTAGTTTAGGGCATGTTTGGTACGACTTAAAATTCAATTAAAATTGAAAATATAACCGTTATTGGGTCTCACTCATCTAATAAAAGTCAACAATAACGACTAATTTTTCAGTTTTAATTCGATTTTAATCTCTACCAAACACCCTCTTAATGAATGACCACTTTACGAAGAAAGTTGTAAAGGATAATGGAGAAAGACGGTTCTACACTTCATGACAATTTATTCGTAAAGTATATTAAAAATTTGTTTTTACCACTTCTGTATTTATGTGTATGGAAAACTACGATTTATGTTGGTAATTGACAGTTTTGAGGTACTATTTATCAAGAAAAACAATTGATGTACTACGCTATAACAATTCTCCATAATTCGGGCCTGTTTGGTTTGGATTTTACAATTCTACAATAAATCAATTCTCATTTTTCAACCACACATTTTTCAATAAAATAATATTTTATATCACATCAATACTTTTTTCTTCTTTTTCAACCACACATTT
>CAIGRQ010032169.1:0-16984 GCA_903798375.1 Fraxinus sp. D2006-0159 | reverse complement strand
ATTGAGTCAAAAAAAAAAAAATTTGGCCCAAGGCCCAGGGTGGGCCTGTGCCCACCCTGGGCTCACTAAGGCTCCGCCCCTGATCGTTCCTCCTTGAAAGGCCAAGCCCTCGTCGGTTTCATTGTTGAATTTAGTTCAGTCCCGACAGAAGAATCCTCTCATAATCCGTCGTGGAGACTCTTTGTAGATGGCTCTTCGATCGAAACACGGTCAGGAACTGGAAATGTCTTGATCAGCCCCAACAATCAGCTATTCTACGAAGCACTATCCTTCGATTTTAAGGCCTCAAATAACGAAGCTGAATACAAGGCACTCATAAATGGCTAAGGATGGCGAAAAATATGAAGGTTGTTTACCTGGTAATCCATAGTGACTCACAGTTGGTGGTCAATCAGGTCAACAAAGCATACCAAGCTAGAGAAGAAATGATGAGCAAATATTCTCAAATCGTTAAACGAGAGTTCAAAAATTTCGAAACCATGTCCATTGAATAGAATTCCCCGACTCAAAACAGTCACGCCGATGCCCTGGCTTGAGTGACGAGTGAAGGAATAGAAGAATTTGACAGCATACCAGTGGCAAAGATCCATCATCCAGCCATTGAGGAACTAGAAATTGTCGCTATGGCAACTGACATGGATGGATGATATCAGGTCTTTCCTGAAAACAAGTATATGTCCGGAAGATCCTATTGAAGCAAGAAAACTTAGAACGAGGTCAACAAGGTACAAATCGATTGATGACGTCCTTTATAAGCAAAGATACTCTTTGCCTTTGTTAATATGCCTAAACGATGAAGAAGCGATATATGCCCTGCAAGGGGTTCACGAAGGAATGTGTAGGAATCACGTTGGCGGATAGTCTTTGGCCCACAAAATTATACGACATTGATACCTTTGGACTACTATGAAGAAGGATACCTTGGAGTTTGCTAGAAAATGTGATAAATGTCAACGATTTGCTCCCAACATTAAACTCCCCCCAGGCGAATTGAATTATGTGATGGCCTCTTGGCCTTTTTTCAAATGGGGGTTGATTTAATTGACCATATGCCAACTGGAAAAATGGGGATGAAGTTAGCAATTGTGGCTGTGGACTATTTCACAAAATGGGCGGAAGCCAAGCCCCTGGCTAAGATAACCGAGCAAAGGACTACAGATTTCATTTGGAAGTCCATCATATGCAGATTCAGAATACCACACTCCATTATAACTGACAATGGGAAACAATTAGACAACCGTCATTTCACTAATTTTTGTAAGGAGTTCGGCATCCGAAAACACTTCTCTACGCCAAATTACCCTCAAACTAATGATCAAGTTGAAGCAATTAATAAGATCATCAAGCATACTCTGAAAGCTAAACTTGATGCTCTTAAGGGAGGATGGGCAGTAGAACTCCCTAGTGTGTTGTGATCTTACTGTACTACACCCAGGAATAGCATTGGGAAAACCCCATTTTCTTTAGCTTTTGGAGTGGAAGTTGTCATCCCTCTTGAGATTGGAATCCCCTATGCTCGGATGATGGCATATTGTGAGAATGGGAATGAACAAGTGTTATGAGAAAAGTTGGATTTGATAGAAGAAAAAAGAAATGAGGCCGAGATCAAGAATGCAGTATATAAACAACACAATGCAAGGTATTACAATCAAAATGTCAAGAAATGAGAATTCGAGGTGGGCAACCTTGTATTAAGGAAAATCTTTTTAGCAACAAGGGAACTCAATTCTGGATCCTTGGGACCTAACTAGGAAGGTCCTTACAAAGTAACCAGAGTACTACTTAAAGGAGCCTATGAATTAGAAGATATAGAAGGAAGACCTCTACTGCATCTCTTGAATGCAGAGCACCTCAAAAAATATTGTCAATAAAATGACGGTTATGCCTTGTATTGCATGTTATTTATAATAAAAATATATACTTCTAAAGTATAGGATCGTTAGCATACTTACTTAAGTCATGCTCATGAGCAAGCTGAGCTAAGGTTGCATGTGCTGCAAACACTTAGTAAAAATTCCTATAAGGAACTACTTAAGTCCTGCTCATGAGTAGGCCGAGCTAAGGTTGCATGTGCTGCAACACTTAGTGAAAATTCATATAAAAACCTAAGCCCTGCTTATGAGCAAGCCGAGCTAAGGTTACATAGGTTGAGAAAATTTCTTATGAAGAAATATCTAAAAACTAATGTCACATGCAAACTTTCAAAAAAAGAAATTATTACTAAAGTAAAAATATTTAATGAGCAAACTAAAATTTCATTTGTTAAAATCAAGAGATTACAAATAGTTCCTAAGAAATTCTTAAACAACTGACAAAAAACAAAGTATAGGAAGAAATTACTAGGCTGGGGGGTCTTGGGGAGGAATGTATACATGAGTTGCATCCTCCTCGACAAGAGTGATCCGAACTCTAGCTACTCTAGTTCTTCCTTTTGCTCTTTATATACCTCTGCCAAGAAAGTAATGTCTCAATCCGGCAGCTCCTTATTTATGTACTTGATAATTTCACCTAAGGTTAGCACATAAGCATCAAGAGCCAAGGCATCAAACTCAGGGGAATCCCTCCAGTCCTCCACCGCCTTGGAATACTTCAGCTCAGCATCCTTTACCCTTTTTACCACCACTGCTACCCGAGCTATTTCTTCATCAGCTCTCTCATTTTTGTTATCAGCTCGGGCACTAGCCTTCTCTCCCCATATTCGTAGATCTTGGATGTCGTCCATGAGCTTCAATTTTGTAGTAAGATAGGCATTGAGCTCTTCCCCCATTATGTTCAGGCGATCTTCATAATTTTTCTCCTTTTCAGTGAAGATCGCCTTCTCTGCCTCTGCCTTCTCAAAAAGAACATTAACCCAATCCTTCACCTCGAGCATTTTATCAAGTTCGGCCTTCACCTAAACAGAAAACATAAGAAAACTGTTAGGAATTTTGAATAATTAACTCTTAAAAAATACTAAGAGCCTGTTTGGTTAGGATTCTCCAATTCTACAGTAAATCAATTCTCATTTTTCAACCACACATTCTTCAATAAAATAATATTTTACATCACATCAATAATTTTTTCTTATTTTTCAACCACATATTTCCCATCATATCACTATTCAAAATCAATTCTTCCTCCAAAAAATCTAAACCAAACAAGCTCTAAGAGTTAAAGAAAATACCTTATCCACCACCAACATCATAGGGAGGATTGATCGATGGCTATGAAGCCAAGATGTTGTAATACTCTCTCCGTTTGGTATGTCAGCCACAAATTGTTGCTCGTGATCATTCCAACTCCGAGTCATCAGAGCCGCTGACTCCCTTAGGGGGGGATGGAAGAGCAGCAATCGACTCCCTAGCTGGAGAGAAATCTCGGAGGAAGTCTAGGTACACGTCATGTCAACATCCCATCAGACCTTCAACATCAGGCCTTTGAATACATAGACATCTCTCCTAGGACTTCGAAGATGAGCTAGATGTGGCAACAAGAACGGCTAAAGGAATCGGCCGACGAGAGCTCGAAGGAGCTAGAGGGGTTGGCATAGATGGTCGCGCCGTAGAACGGTGCCTTTTCAAAGGTTGCTCAGCTTTGAACTCAGAGTTGACCTCTTCAGGTCGGTTAGTGACCTCGCCAGTAGTTACTTTTCTCTTTACCTTAGTAGCCTCAGCTGCTGCTGCCGCCTTTGCTGTTCAGAAGTTTAACATGCCTGGATCTTAACCTAAGATAGAAGTCAATGAATGAGTTAGTTTCAAAAAAGAACTCTCTAAAGTAAAAGCTAAAAAGTCAGTACTAGATTGACTTACGAGAACAAGTGGCGGCAGAGCTAGCAAGTCGACTTGATGTTGAGGTCAACAGAAGTGTACGAAGTAAGCCCGCCTGAAACGAGTTAGCGTCCGAAATCACAAACTTGCAAGACCTTTGTCTGTTAGGGAGAGCTCGGATGGAATCTGCTTGTCCTTAAATCACCGAGCTCAGATGACAGGATCTGTAAACTGCAAAAAGGAAAAAAGAAAGGTTAAAAGAATAGTTCTATTATGAAAAACCTAAATTAGAAGCAGAAGAAGTTATTACTTACAGAAAGAATGATAGAGAGTGGAGACTATATCCTCTCTATCCACCTCGGTAGGAAGGAACTGCTAATCCTCTAGAACAAAGAAAAACTTATCTTTCCATCCTTTAATTGAAGAGGGAGTGTCTAAAACTAACGGGACCCCCGTCCTAGGCCTAACGCTGATACACCACTAGCCCGCGTTCTTCCCATCCTCCTTAAAAGTAAAAAAGGAGTTATATTAGGACACGTTCAGCTCGGGGTAACCTAATTACTTCCACAGAATTAAGGTTGCAATAAGGGTTCTCCACCCATTTGCGCAGAGTTGAGTAAGGGCTATTTCCCAAGAAGAAAAGAATTGTCGTATAACCTTTGGGAATGGAAGTCTCAACCCAGCTTAAAGGATTGCAGAGTTGAGGGCTATACACCCTAATGGAGGAGTGTTAGCTTAGTTGAAAGAGGATGGAATCAATACTTCTACAGTACTAGGTATGCTATACTTAGCCCTTATACTAGCCAATGCATCTCCCGTAATCACTGACTTATAGGAATCTACTCCCCATTCCTGATTCCCATTTTTGTTACCCTCCTGTGACCTCGCTTCTCTCATCTTTCGTCGTTTTTCCATACTATTGGGAGAATTGGATGGTTGTGGGTAAAAAGAAGATAAAGGAACATGAGTTAATACTTCTTGGCAGTCTGAGCTAGCAGAAGAGGGACTAAAAGACGGAGTGGACAAAGAGGACATAGTTTCTTCCTGTTGATTACCCTAGGACTGTACTCGAGATTCATCCAAACTCATATAAAATTCTGGGAAAAAAATATATATAAAGCGTAGAGATAATGAAAGGTATTCTTGGTGAAAGGGAATACCTGAACGAAGTCGACCTCACTTAGAAAAATAAATGGGAAGAAATTTTTCTAGAAAGCAAAAATCTAGAAATTTGATATACAAAAGTGAGAAATGAAGAGGGACAAAGTCATTTAAAGGAAGGAATGTTAAATAACAGATCTGAACCGTCCAAATAAAAGAATAGAAAATGAATAAACGGTTAGATCCAATTAAAATCGTTTCATTTAAAGCTTCTAGAAGAAGGAACCCCTTGTGCTTTACAGCTCACGCACAAGTTACGGAGTGACACATGCCCCTAAATATTTATTGAAATGATTACAAGGATTGGGAATTGTGCTTATTAAGGTTAGTCCCTCCACTAGGCCAGCACTGACCTGAGGGTTAACTATTGATATCCGACCTCCGAGGTCAATTAAGTTCGAACGTGAGGTCGGTTCGGTTGTTAACACCCGAGGTCAGTTATTAAGGTTAGATAGGCTATTGTTTTGCTTGCACGAGAAGTTTGTGTAGTTTATCAAAATTAAAGGAAACATAATGATTGAAGATCACTGACGAGATTCACATTACAACTTTCTTTACAATACTTGATCATATTTCAAAATATCTCCTCAAAGAAAAGAGAGGCATTATTATTGTGAAGAGAAACATTGTAATCTTTCAACGTAAAGAAAA
Organism: Fraxinus sp. D2006-0159; assembly: GCA_903798375.1. Classification (NCBI taxonomy): domain Eukaryota; kingdom Viridiplantae; phylum Streptophyta; class Magnoliopsida; order Lamiales; family Oleaceae; genus Fraxinus; species Fraxinus sp. D2006-0159. The sequence continues at coordinate 11,426 of CAIGRQ010032169.1, read as the reverse complement.
ACTTTACATTTCACTAAGTTGGCTTGATTATTTGTCCACACAAATTCCAATGTCAACAAAAACAGTAGGGAATAATTTTAAATCGAACATGATAATTGAAGGAGAAAATTTTTATTTATTGAAAAATAGAATTTTACAATGGCATGAGACTTTTGCAATGGCAATCCTCTTAAACTTATATATCCAACAATTGAAGTGGCAACCCCTATTTATAGCATACAAAAGTTGGTGGCTTACCTCTTGAGAATTGTAGTTTTTTCATTATTTTGTCTTACTTGGTCCTTAAGGAATCCTAGAATTTTCTAATATTTTCATTATTTTATATTTTGATTTTGCTTGCTTCCCAAGAATCTCTAGTGAATTCTAGAAATATGCAACAATGCCAATATTCCTCCGTAGTGCATATTTCGGTAACTCCAATCATTTGTCATAGTAACTCAAACTTTGCTCGTGGTAACGCCTTCATAATATATCTGTCAATTGTTCTTCGATCTTGCAATGTTTGAGCTCTATCTCTTTGTTTACTTCAGCTTCCTTGATAAAGTGATACTTGATGCCAATATGTTTGGTTCTGCTATGAAATACAGAATTCTTGGCTATTGCTATTGTAGACCGTGTGTGAATGCATAGCCTATTGTACTTTTCATATCATCTACTGATGATGCCCAATCGCTGTCAGTATATCCATGTAGTCTTGAGTCAAGCATATATCAATACCACATTATATAGTCTTTTTGTTCCTTGGAGATATCTTAATATTTGCTTTGTAGCTTCATAGTGAACTTGACTTAGATTCTGCATAAATCGTGAAAGTAGGCTGGTTAAATACATAATGTCTGGCCTTGTAGCTGTGAGATAGAGTAAACTTCCAATTAGGCTTCAAAATTGTGAATTGTTTGCTTTTGGAGTACTATCTTCCTTATTGAGTGATTTATTACTATTCAGTGGTGTTGTTACTGTCTTGTAACCTTTCATCTTCTTCTATAGAGTAGTGGTATACTTATTCTGAGCAATGAAGATCCCATCTTCAGATTGAACTATCTTGATCCCAAGAAAATAGTGCTCCAATCCCAGATCAGTCATCTCGAACGTTTTCATCGCGCCTTTCTTGAATTTCTCGATCATCCTTTCATCGTTCCTTTTATAGATGAGATCATCAACATTTAAAGATAGCATAAGTGTACTGTTTGTACCTTGGATTTTAACGTATAGAGTTTGGTTCACTTTGGCTCTACTGTAATCCTTGCTCAGTGAAGTAATTGTCTATGTTGTTGTACCAAACTCACGGAGCTTGCTTTAATCCATATAGTGCCTTCTTCAGTTTGAGAATTTTGTCTTCTTTACATTGTACCACGTATCCTTGAGGTTGGTCAACATAAATTTCTTCTTCAAGATAGCCATTAAGAAATACTGATTTGACATCTTGTTAGTAAATCTTCTACTTCTTCTGTACGACTAGTGCAATCAACGCCCTTGTAGTGTCAAAACGTGCAACTGGAGCAAATGTTTTGGTGTAGTCGATGCCAAATTGCTATGAGTATCCTTTTGCAACTAGTCTTGCTTTATGTTTATGGATTGAGTCATTAGGTCAGCGTTAAGTTTTGTCTTGTAGACCCACTTAACTCCTATGAGTTCTTTATCTTGAGGAAGATCTACAAGCTCCAAAGTGTCATTTTTCTCGATCATTTTTATTTCTTCGTCCATATCTTTTCTCCATTATAGTTGTTTTTAAGTTGCTTCATAGCTTTCAGGTTCAATGATCATCAAGTTGTAGCTTCGGTATATTTCTGATAATCTTCGTATTTTTCTTGGCGATGATTCTAGTGAGTTAACTAGTTTTTCTATCGTTGCTTGCTGTGGGAACTCTGGTTGATTGTTATCCTCAATGTCACCCTCCTATTTTTGTGGTTGAGTTAGGATGCTGATAGCCTTTCTTTCTACTTGACCAGTTTCCCAATTGTAGGCGGCATATTCATCAAACTTAACGTCCCAACTTATAATTAGCTTCTTTGTTCTCAGATTATAGACTCGATAGCCTTTAGATTGAGTGCTATAACCTAGGAAGATTCCTTTTTTTCTATCTTCTCGTCGAGCTTACCTCTTTTCTCTTGTGGAATATGTGTGTAGCAGATGCAGCCGAAAACTCTAAGATGCTTTGCTAATGGTTTCCGTCTACTCCATGCTTCAACTGGTGCTTCTCTTGCATCGCTTTGGTAGGATATCGATTTAATAAATAGACTATAGTGTTTATTACTTCTGCCCAGAAAGTTTTTCGAAGACCTTTCTTCATTAGCATAGCTCTAGCTGTCTCCATTACTATTCTATTCTTTCTTTCTGACACGTCGTTTTGTTTAGGTCCGTATCCAACGGTGAGTTGATGCTCCATTCCTTCATCTTCACAAAACTTGTTGAATTCATTTAATGTGTATTCTTTACCTCTGTCGCTTCTATTTGTCTTGATATTGCGACCACTTTGCTTTTAGACATAGTTTTTGAACTTTTTAAAAATCTCAAAAAACTTGGGATTTCTCACGCAAAAAGTATACTCATGTCACTCTAGTGTAATCGTCTATAAAGGGAATGAAGCACTTATTTTGCTTATCTGATAGTGTACGTATTGGACCACATACATCTGTATATATCAACTCCAATAACTCTTTAGTTCTTCAAGATTTTCTGGACTAAAATGGTTGATGATGTTATTTCCCGAGCAAACATCCTTCGCAAACTTCTTTAATCTCCTTTATGACTGGTAAATCTCACATCATGCTCTTTTGCCGAAGGATCTTCAACCCGTGGAAGTGGAAGTGTCCAAATCTACTGGTCCACAACTATGACTCATCCACTTGCACCGTTATTGTCGTATTAATTGTGTATCTCCATTGGATTGGGAAGCAGTTGTTCTCTCGCTTTTTTACTTTTGTAATTACAAGAGATTTATCTTTCTTATCATAGATCGTACAAGAATCTCCTTCAGAATGTAAAGTATATCATTCTTCATCATTTGACCGACACTTAGTAAAATTTGATATATTGTAGGGACCAAGAGAACTTCATTGATGTATCTCTTACCCTTTTTTGTATCAACGGCAATAGTACCTTTACCTGTTGCCTCTATAAAATCTTCATTGCCAATTTTTCTTTTTGTGTTTATTTTATTAAAACTGCAGAAAATAATTTCATCTTTCATCGTGTGATTACTGCAGCCACTATCTAGATACCATATATCTAATATCTCTTCACATACATCCTTGTTGGGAGTATAAAATAGACTTCCTTCTATATCCTTTTCTTCAGAAAAAGTAATTTGATGATTTTGTTTAAAACGACAAAATTTTTCTTCATATCCAAATTTTTTTTACAGCTACGGCACTGTGGTTTTCCTTGAAACCAACAATCATTTTCCAAATGACTTTTTCTTTTACAAACGCCACAGGGAAGATACTTGCCGTTATTATCAATTTATTTTACTTTCGTTTCTTTATTTTTAGAATTTTCTTTAAATTTTCTTCCACCTTCTTTAGATTTCTAAAACCGCATATTAGTTTTAGATAATTTCATAACGCCTTTCTAATCTTTTTTCATGAACTTCCAATGAACTCATTAATATTGCAGTTGTTAATTTATCTATAGTTTTAGACTTCTCAATAGCTACAATAATTGGATCATATTATTCTATGCAAGTAATTAAAATTGTTTCAACAACATTCTTTTCAGAAACGTCATCTTCATAAGATCTTAGTTGATTTACTAGTTAAGAGTGTAAATGTCATCTGGGTTAGTATACCCGTCGTTGACAACATACATAAGTTTTGTGTACAAAAGTAGGTCTTCATTTTAATAGACCAGAAATCATAGTTGTCTCCATTAAATGTTGGGATAGGAGTTAATGAATGGAAAGCGCCCGCCATAGTATATGCTTATGCCCAATATCAATCGAACCTAGCTCTGATACCACTGATAATATTTTATAGTTGGTAGGAAAGATGAGTAAATTAGATTGAAAAGGTTTGGTGGTTTATGAGAAGTATATTTTGTAAGATAAAAATAGTATGGAGTAATTTTCAATTGAACAAGATAATTGAAAGAGGAAAATTTAATTTATTGAAAAATAGAATTTTATAATAGCGGGAGACTTTTACAATAGCAATCATTTTAGACTTCTACAACCAACAATTGAAGTGACAACCCCGATTTATAGCATATAAAAGTTAGTGACTTGCCTCTTGAGAATTCTTATTTTTTTCATTATATTATCTTACTTGGTCCTTAAGGAATTCTAGAGTTTTCTGATATTTTCATTATTTTATATTTTGATTTTGTTTGCTTTTCAAGAATCTCTAGTGAATTTTAAAAATATGCAACAAAGCTAATAAAAATGAATATATATACGTACAGCCTTTGATAATTAGTGGAATAGTTTCTTTTCTTGGATTCAGAGAACGCCCTATTTTTTGTTTAGTAATTTTTCTAGAAGTTGTATGAGGTCTTAATGATTAATATTCATTGATGGTAACAACTTTATTTCATAACTGTAGTAATATTTTTTGATTGTTTCCTAAGCAAATTATGGTGGTTCAACAAGAGGTGGTGTTGGAGACTTAGCTTTGAAACTAAGGTAGGTTTCCCATCATAGTAACACGCAATACACGAACATGGTAGAGTGATCTTGAGATGAAATATAAATAAACGAATGTCTTATTTCTAACAATTTAAACTTCGAACAACAAGTTGAATATAGTATGAAGGGTGTTTTGAGATAATTTGTTTATTTAAGTTTTTGCCCTCGCACGCACAAGGGCCTGTCCAAGTACATCAATAACTCAGGTGGCAAAACAGAACAAATCACAAATTTTGTCCAGTTCTTCCGTTTTTTTTTATTTTGTTCAATCTGTTATTCAACGTATCAAACATGCCCGAGATATGTAATTTCTCAAGAGTCTTTCATCACAACTTTGGGAATGTCTTGTTCACGTTTAAAAAGTCTTCAAACTCCCAAAATCAAGAAATTTACTGCTGATTTCTGAAAAATGCTATAATCTGATTATAAACAATATCCTTGGCTGTTTCTCCCATTATGAAATCCGCATGTGCATAATCATTTATATACTGAACATGGAGCTTGTCTTCATCATGTAATTTAAGTCTATCAAGCAAAGTCTCCACATCTTTTACATCAGAGAGTGCATCTTCCCCTCCATAACTCAGATAAATGGGCAGATCACTGGGTATTTTCGACAAATCATAAATTGGAGGTTTTGATTCCCCATAATGCTCTTCATTGAAGTCAGCATTTCCATAGTCATATCTCGACAGGATTCCATCCCGAACAGCTGCAAAAAATGATTTTTGATGTGTCATTTGAGTTAATTATCTAGCCGACATCAAATTTATATTTAACCCCTCTGTGAGCCCCATTCTTTAAAACTCATTTCCAGTCACACATTCTTTCATTAAAATAATTTTACTCGTAAACCCAAAACTTTCCCATAGTCAGCTAACCTAAATAATGAATCTCTCTCTCCCGGATCCTGAAGTTCTTGGGTTGAAAAAAGGAGGTACCAGAAATTTACCAAATAAACAAAGTTAAAATAGTGAACTTACTTTGAGCCAAATGAACTAAATTCTTAGTTGCAGTAGATTGAGGTTCATTCTTCAAGAAAAGCTCAACAGTAGAGTTATTGAGACAGCAGTTCTTTCCTGCATTAAGAAAATTATGAACAGAACATCAGTAAGTGCTCGTTACATTTGAACTTCATTTTTTTCATCTAAAATTTGTCTAGCACTGTATAATCCACCTTATCAAACAAATAATTACCTGTAAGAGCAGCTAGCAAGTCATAACAGTCCACCTCCGGGTCGGTACACAAAGCCTTGAGAAAGTTGGATACGGGCTCCCTTAATTTGAAAGAACAAGAGAGAAAACCACATGTTAAGTTGTTACAAATAGTTGTAACAAAGCTGCATATGGTTTAATATCCGAGGTTCTTTACCCTTTCGGATTGAATTCCGCAAGTCCAAACATTGTAGTGATCTGTAGATGACATTAATTGGAAGAAACAAGTGTTTAAAGCATTCATAAATTACAATTCTACATAAGAAATACAAAAAAGGAACACGCTTGGCTGAGTTTAAAAGTTTACCAATGTAAATAAGTAAATTATAAATACATCATGTTTTATTTATCAAAATTAGAAATAAGTTAACTTGTTTCCACATTAATTTAAGGGTTAAGTTATCAGTAAATTCCTTGTTAATGAGATGGAAATTTTTCTACATCGTTAGCATCCCATGAAACTCGAGACATATATTGTTAACATGTATAAACCAAGAATGAAAGAATGAATTATGCAAATATATTTACTTCACCAACGAAAGCTCTTGCTACAAGAACGCCAAGCGTTGTAGTCATGTGGCTCAAGTAAGCGATTGGACTCAACAATGTGGCTGATCTGACCTTGTCTATTAGTTTCCCTTCGGAGAAGGATGCTAGGGCCATTAAAGTTCCCTGTAAATATATTTTCATTAATGCTTCAGTAAATACACTTTTCTTTAGCTTTCTTGGAGAGTTTGTCAACTTTCAAGATCCTGATCTTACCATGGAATGGCCTACGTAGTGGATTTTCTGCCCGGTTTGTTTGAACACGAACTCAATAATAGCTGGCAAGTCGTGAAACACTAGATCATCCCATGTCCAATCCCAGAATTGCTGCCCAATTTGAGTTTAGTAAGAAAAGATTTTACGGCTAGTATACCAATACAGCAAGCCGTAGGTATTCTAATTATACATTCTTGAAGTTCATAAACCAATATTAAAATGCTGATAGTTCTGAGTATATTCAGTAATAGATCAATTGATATAATCATTCAAGGCTAAGGATGCATGTGATTGTTGAGAATCGAGAGTTGAAGCGTAAAATAAGGCAGGGCGGGCCGAGGTTGAGACAGCCATGTCCCTTTATTTTAGGCAAGCCAGACCTAAATGCTTTCACCTTTTTTACAAGAGGGCCCATGTAGCCAGGTCAGGCACAGCCCAGCTCTTGGACAGCTATCCGTTCCGGGCTTTTGCTATTCCAGGAGACCCGGCCATGCCTAGACCAAGCTTCTACCTTGTCGATCTGACATGTTTAGACGCCTCTACTGGTCTGACTAGTTATTTCATAATTAAATTCTCTATTAAATAAATAATGATGATTGGGAACAAAAATACCGGGGTGCTAGGATCAAGAGTCACGTGTCGCGTACTGAATCTGGTTCCCCTGATGTTGGAAATCCACACATCAAAGCCATTATCAGCCAATATCATCGCCAAAGATTGTTCTGGAGGATTTACAAGCCAAGTCATTCCATCCTGCACCCAGGACAGAATTAACCATCCACAGTTTCAGTTTCAGTTTCTTCATCAAAAATATAAATAAATGATCAAAGAAGTATATATAAATATATATATAATAAATAAAAATAAAAACTGTATGAATTCACAAGAATGTAAACAAAAACATAAAATAGTACAAGAAATAGCCAACTAACCTACTAAATCAGTCTCTGTTAGATTCCATGGCATTGTACAACACGTGAAGCATCAAGACAAATCGACAATACAGGATGTGTCCACAAGCAATAATTGCAAAGGCAGAACTCATGAATAAGTTCATGATTAACTCTCATTTTCTAAAATTCATTTTTTCCTGATTCATTTTCAACTCTACATTTCATGAATTCCACAATTTTTATCAACTTTTAACTATATGTGTTATTAACTTTTATCAAAATCTACTAAAAATCAAATCTTTATCAAAACCAAGATGGACTAAATAAACTTTGAATAGGAAAACTTGGAACAATAATACATTCGATCTGTAAACCTGACCAAACAGTCAAAAAGAAATGTGGTAGACCGAGCTCGAACCAGCCCTTGAGATGATATTCATCCTCTTCTCTGCATTGACAAGTTCACCATCCCAAAACATATCACCTTGGGAGATGGATCCTGTGGAGATCCTTTTTCTCACAAACCGTGTCGTAGTTCAGAATCAGATTGGATGTATTTGTTAAAAAACGATAAGAGCATCTTTCTTAGAGGTTAACACTTAACATTATAACAACAGTACTGAACTGTCCGGTACTAACGTACTACTACCATTCCAGTTTATAAATGAAGCTGTACTGACAAACTAATCACCTTTTAAATTGCTTAATAGCTTAGCCAAACAGGTTGATAGACTCGCAAAACGTATACTTACCACAAGAACCCCATGTTGCAACAACACCGGTGGCCTATTTGACCCACTGGAGCCACCTCCACCACGGCCTTGGGGAATTCTTTGCACGCTTAAAATGTATCCATCATCAGTTATTACCTGATACAGACATGCTTTTTCACATTAGCCCATTTAACTAGAATGTGTAAATGTAATAATCTCAGTTTCTTACATCAAACTCGTGGCACTCGTAACCATGTATAGCAACTGCGGCTGCACAATTACCTGCGGCATCAGACTTATCATCCAGGCCGCGACTCGAGCCAAATGCTTGGAAAGGCAGAACTAGGAGGAAAGTGCACAAGGAAAAGAAAGGAAAACTGGACAGACTATAACTATGTGGAGCCATTTCTTGCCTTGGTTTACGTGGTCATCTCATCCCAGTGAGGTGGTCTGGGATTTATAGAACATTGACATGTCAATGTAGTCACATTTTCCATCAGCACTCACGGATATAAAGCAAAATGAAATATACCATTGAGTCCTTTCTTTTTTCTTTTTCTTTTTTGGTGAGGTCGGTGATCCCTTGGCTGGTGAACAAGTTACATGGCCTAAAGGAATTGTTGAAAAAAAATATTTATTTAAATTATGCCTCTTTCAACATGTCTTTCACTATGAAAGTTGAATTTGTTTTTTCTCTAAAATCTAATACGTATATAATTTTCTTACAGAAAATAACAAAAAAAAATATATATATATTATATTCAGACCTTACACAACAGAATAACTTCTCTTCTTTTCACGCCTTCAAATACCATTCAGTCCAGTAATATGCTAGAAGGGAATTCTGCTAGATTGGGATTCATCTTCTTCTTGAAATTATGATAGAGGGCAACCACAACATTTTCTACTAACTTCGAGATACTGTTTATTGGCTAAATAAAAACAGAAAGAAAATCATTTGCAGCTCTAATAATTAAGCCTGTGGAGTGATATTACACGTTGTTTACATAAAAACAAAGACAATTGGGAAACAATCAAGTATTAACATTTACAAATATATACCCAGTAACATTGTTACGGTTGAGGAACTGGGTTCTCTGCAGATTCAGGCTTTCACCATATAAGTTGTGCAAAAACTTCGAACCCGATTCATCTCTCGCCCAACACTACGTGCAGGGCTCGTCCTCTTCCTCCTTTCACTAAAGCTACGGCTTGAAATCAACCTCGGAAGGCAAGACTTTGCTGATCTGTCCTCAGGTCTGAACAATACATTCGAAGTTCTTTCGCTAGTATACACAAAGTTAGCTCCCGAAACATTAGGCCTCTCGTCTGCAGATTTTGGTGAGAGGACAATACTCAAAACTTCGGCTTTCACTTCAGCAGCATCCACATTCAGGTTACCAGCCACATTTTGTTCGTCCAAATCATGATCAACTTGTAAGCTCTCCTTGAAGAGGTCAGAGAGTTTCTTTTTCTTAACTGCAGGAGATGAGACAGGTACAGAAACTGGGTTTCCTACAGAAGAGCTGTGGTGGACAGGAGTGCTACCTCCAGATGGAATGAAATCTGCGTTCAAGACAGCAAAATGACAATATTAGAGAGCAATAATAACAAAAATGAAATCAAATATTGCCCCGCAACAACAAGAATTTAGAAAATCTGATGTTGAAGTGCCGTAGAGGTTGAAAATACGTGTAACAATCTCCACTTAAACATCAGTTTTCTACCTTAAAATCTTCTAACAGTGTGCCCACTAGGAAAGATCCACAACAATTCAATTATGAAACTTGAAAAAAACTAATTGCCCCGACTTTATGGTTTGTTTCAAGTCAATCACTATGTCTGTCTTCGTCACTAACGGAGTTGCGGGCATTATATTTTCCCCACCAACAGGCTACATTTCTATCAGTCTACTTATCAGACTCCCTCGACAAGAACATGTATATCTGTTTGTAATAAATGAAAATTCTGGAGACAACTCTGGTTTGGTCCCCTTTCTTTTGCCAGAAAGGGAGCTGCGTTATCTCGATTGGGACCGAGAAACTGTCGGATATCTAACATTACAACTCATGTCTTACCACCGTTAACGCTAGAGAAATCATCTTCACAATCTGAATCTAACCAAGGCTGAGAATCAAAGAAGATTTCCTCTTTGCTACCTGCAAGATATCAATTTACATCTCCCATCAGTATCACATATTTTACAGAACAAAGCTTCACAATAGCAGAGTATATTTGGCTAAGTTTAAAAAGTTTACTGTAAATTTTGCTGACAAAAGTTTAACTCCAGTATAACACTTATCCAGTTTATTAAAAAATATCATCACTAATTCTGCACCATCCTTAATCCAACATAAGAAGTAGAACGATATTTATATCAATGCCGTTATTCAAAAAAACAAATAGGGAAATAAAGTTAAGAGCCCCAAAATAAAGAAACAGAATTCCTAAACCTGCATTAGAGAACTAAACGAACTACGACTGTCATCAAGAAATTTTGAAAAATTTAGGAGAGGTAAGCAGTGTATTTATCATTGTTTCTCTGCATATATGATTTCATTGTGTTGCATCTATCGTGCAGAAAGTAAGAAAACCATTCTCGAAAGGGATAATAATTCTGAATATTTCCCCTACTATTTGTTGAGCTAGATATGAGGTTCATCCAATCATATTAGAATTTATGCAACTACTTATCATATTTTAAGATGAAGTTATCAACACGAAAACTATATCTTGTTGGTAGTGTGAACTCGACGAACACTGTTCAATCTATTACCTTCAACCATCATAACATCAATTTTTCATAAATACACCAAGCTAATTGCATTAAAAAATTTGTCCTACTTATAGACGTAATAGACGTAAATATAATGAAGGAAGAAAAACTACAATTTAAGATGAACAATGTTGTGCATAACAAGAAGCTAAAGGATTGAAACTATAAATAATCCACATTACCACTTGCACTGCTAATTCAAAAAATGGAAAATAATTTTAACACTGAAATTGAACCATAAAAATGAGAAATCCAGTAAAATTACAAGATGACGATGTTATACCAAAATCACGAAAATTATATATTGGGTTAGATTTGAGAGCCACGTCAGCAACCGTAGGATCCCGGCCGGTGATCACAAGCTTGTCATTTTTCGAGCCGTATGACAGACGGAGTTTCATGGTGGATTCCCGGTCTTTGTGCACCGAAACACAGGAACCCATTTC
>CAIGRQ010032158.1:0-11351 GCA_903798375.1 Fraxinus sp. D2006-0159 | reverse complement strand
ATCTTTCTTCTTACATTTCCCCCTTTGGAACATGTGCAGGTTGACAATGTAATTTCCACCCAGAGGAAGACACTTGGTTTAGCTCTTTCTATAATTTTAACTTTGAGATTGCCTCAAGTACTTGATAAACTTGATCAGATCATAAGGTACTTCTTCAAATTCATTGATAATATCATGTGCTATTCTATCAGCAGTGGTTTATTCCTTGATGTGATGTTTCTATATTTCTTTGTAGCGTATGCACAAGTGTGATATTGGGTGGAAGTGAGGACTTAACTGAAGAAGAATCAAGGTTTGATATATATCATTGTCCTTGCCGTAGTATGATTGATCACGTTGACAGATCCTATAATATTGTTTTCTGATTGCAATTCAAATTTGCTTGTGGATTATAGTAGTGACAACATGTACTCCAGTGGCTCACAAGTTCCTAGCAAAGAATTGAGGAGGAGACAGGTATACTGCTGCTGTATGTCATGGAATCACAAATAGTTGGTCTGATGATTATTTACTTATTTACTTGTTAAATCTGCAGATCAAATTCTCTGACCCAATAAACCAGATTTCCTTGGAGAACTCAGTGAGGGAAAATCTCCAAACATGTGCTGCTCTTCATGGGGAACCATTTAATGCTGCCATTTCTAGAATGCATCCTGCAGCATTTGGGCAATTAAAACAAGCACTAAAAATGCCATAGGCGAGAGTCATGTGTACGATGGAGAGAGAAATTTGATTTATTTGCTTGCATTTGAGCCAGTGAAAAGGGAAGGAATATGGGTAAGTTGCTCAATCCTAAAATAGCTACTTCATTCCATTGGAAGGAATGCAATTTAAAGGTGGGGGTTCTTATTTTTATCATCTATAAAAAGTAAGATATGTTAGAAATAAAATTAATTTTGAAAATCGTGTTTGGCAAAAATAAGTAACTCAAATGTAAATTTGACTTACTTTATAGAACATCCAAACATGCTCTAAAGCATTAAACAATCTTTCAATGGCAAAATCAGGTTATATGTGATTATTTTTAAAATTTAGAATGAAGGCTCCACACTTTAGTCACAATTTCACTTTAAGCATGCAGGTGTGGGTGCAATAGCAAGTGACCTATAGCGTCGAAGGATAAAACCTAAGGTATAGGATTCACATAGTAGTCTTGAATTTATTTATTTGTAACTATGATAACAAGGTCAGTAGATTTTAGAATAGACATGCAGTAATACATGTAGAGAACTAGAAAAGCTGTTCATTAGACCGGCATTATCTGAGTAATAATCTAAGTATTTGAGTAACTGAGTAACGAAAGACCAGTGTATTTGGAGTTCCCTGTTGATGTTAAGGAGCAAATCAAATGGGAAAAACCTTTATGAATAGTGTCTACACAAAAGTAATCACGTGCCTCGACTAGTCGTCAGTGTTCTACATGCTGCCCATGGCTTAACATGCAAGGCTTTGGGCCTTGATGTGGGAGTTGGCATTTTAGTCAGCCCTTAGTTATAATTCTGCTCAGGTCGGAACTATAGTTGGGGAGTTCTTGAGTTGCTGTTGCGATTACTGTCAGTGTGTGAACTGTGTGGATACACCCGATAGACATGGATTTGCTTATAAACGTTTGTCCGCAAACAATTGAACTGACACAAATTTCCTTCTTTTTGTAGGTTATACTGCAGCTTCTTTGACTTGTGGCTGGTGCTTCACACATTCTTTGATTTTTCTTGAAACTCCATTGTTTTGGCCAGTCTTGTTTTCATTTGTTGGGCAATATATTTTGCGTTTTTTTCTTTTCTTTTTTAAAAAAATTTCCAGCACATTGTAAATAGTGCAGCCCCTTCATGGCATAGTTTTTTTTTTTGGCAGAAGGGTGATAGTTTTGCGCATTTAAGGTTTTGCTCGATGTTTGCGATCTTACCAAAATAGGAATGAGAGTTGTGTACAATTTTCGCTTTCTGTTGATATGCTGGGAAATTAGTTTCTGATTTGGGATTGAGAAATGAGAATCCCTTTTTCTGCCTAGTAATTTTTGTGTACATGTAGAACATTTGTGACGTGTTCAGTGAGATGGATTGGTCAATATGATAAAAGAAGATAAAACTCAGCCATGTTACACGCCTACGAGATTGCTTAACACTAATTGTGTCTTAGCTTGAGATGGAACAAAGTTGGTTCCCATTTACTGACTGTTTAGTATGTTCAAGTACCGCCAGCAAGACCTTCATGGTAATCTTTGTAATTAAATATGCAGATGTAAAATCAATAATCTAAATCAATCACTTCAAAATCCCCTACAAGACCCCAAAATATTCTGTGATGCATCGAGGGTTTTGAATTCAATCGACCTACTCACTCAGGAGTTTCTGACAATCTTGCACAATTGGTTATGGATCTCTTCAATCAAAGATTAATTGACCTTTATCACTGGGCACAAAGGGCCTTGACGTGTGCTTTGCTTTACCTTCCCATTTGACCGGTTTATATCCAGTCATAACAGGATCCATCTGATAGAGCAATCCATTTCTGTTTACAATAGCTGATCTTGATCCATGACTAGGGATTGATGCTCCATCAATATTCATTAGTATTCAAACACTTGGGAAAATCAAGAAAAGAATTCCCCAATTAATCAAACAGGATCAACACTTGAATGGAAATTCTGGGGGCCAACCCCATGATTTTATGTAAAGTATCTTTTTCAATTAAAACAAGGAACAGAGGGCCAACAAGACTACATTCAGTAGACAATATTTAAAATAAGATCATCATTTCANGCTCCATCAATATTCATTAGTATTCAAACACTTGGGAAAATCAAGAAAAGAATTCCCCAATTAATCAAACAGGATCAACACTTGAATGGAAATTCTGGGGGCCAACCCCATGATTTTATGTAAAGTATCTTTTTCAATTAAAACAAGGAACAGAGGGCCAACAAGACTACATTCAGTAGACAATATTTAAAATAAGATCATCATTTCATGACTAATTCACAAACTCAAAAGGCAACCAAATGCAAATAGTGACCAAAATTGGATGGATAAAATGCACGTAATTCCACATCCATGGATTCAGGATCAGCCGATCGACTCCGCAGTTTTTTTCACCCTTCTTACCTGCAGAATAACATTTTCCACACATAACTTAACCGGTTGTAGCATCTGAAAGAAATATGTATATATATTCTCCTGTTGAATCAATGATGCAAGGGATAAAAACTGTATTCCAACTAACCTTTCTTCTTCTTTCCACCACCTTTCATAAAAAGTTGATAAAAGTGTTGAAAAGTTGATAAAAATTGTGAGTTTCATGAAAAGTGTTATTGAAAATGAATTTGTGAAATAAATAAGTTATAAAAAAGGGGGTCCAAACATAAGCTTAATGTTCCAACTACTGAAACTACTATGTAATTGATTTTAAAGGGTCGATTTTTGGGTATGTGAAATTCTTGAGATCACTTTATATTCTTCTTTTTCGTTATAATAAAAACCTAGAGCGGCAAAGCAGCTATATTTAAACCACTGTAAATTTATGCATCCGGGAGTAAACATGAAACCACTCTTGGAATATGTCCTAAACTGTAATAAAACTGTTTAGGAAAAAAAGAAGAAGAAGAAGCAGAAGAAGAACTTTTGAACCGTCATCTATTATCATTTTAAATTTATTAAAGCAAAAAAAAAAAAATTCCATTTATTTAAATAGGGTCTACTATTTACCCTAAAAAGATCCCGGTTGATCTCAAGTGGAGGAGAGCATCTTGGGTGGGACAGTCGTATGAGCCCGTGTGAAATGCCCACCCTATCACCGAATGACACGTATACAATATTAATCAAACTTTGACAACTGCATATTTTTAATGTGTTGATGGCTAATAATGACTTGATAAATTTAGACCAACTTAATATCACGATCTTTAGTAAAGTGATTGTTGGAATTTAGTAAAATTAAAGAAAAATTTCATTGATTAAAGTTTAGAGTGTATCGAGAGAATACATTGAGTTCGGCCTTCCCCCCATTTATAAATCTCTAAATCAAGCAACTTGGTCGCTCGACGTCATACTGGCTACAGTACCGACCTAGAAGTATGTGTCATCGCCCAAATTCAAGGTTATCGATTGGTCGTTAAGGTCGACGGAACAGGTCATCATAATGCTTAGGTCGTATTGTGGCCGAAGTCAAGATTACATGTCACCTAGATAATCATTGCGGATTTTCAATTGACTAAAAATGAGGTGTTGACATAATGTGTGCCACTTATCGCCAGTGATCGTCCGCATGGTGATGACATCATTTAAAAGACATGTATTAAAGATTGCAATGCTGATGTTTGTGGATGACAACGAGCATGGATCAAGCTGACACCATTACCCGTTCCATTTTATAAAATGCTTTTTTTTCTTTCTTAATAGTAACTCCGTCTATGCTTTTCATATTCAATCCCAAACTCAATTAAATAACGAGGATCTTGAGCAAGCGTTAAACTTCATCCAAGAACATGAGACGAATCCTAATACACGTTCTGTTAGGGCACGAGCAGAAAATGATTCATGGAGTTCATGTAATTTTTGTCGGCGCATTTCTTCCCAAATCTCTGGCCTCTCTTACATATACAAAATATATTTATACACATGCATAAATGCATCTTCCAAAGTATGATCATAAATATAAGTGAACTTATTTTCTTCCATTGTAATTAGATTTTTGATTTATTAGAGCTACCGTGAGTTTTGATCGATCGAAACAAGGCAGAGAGTATTATTATTATTATTATTTATTTATTTTTTGCAAAAATGACCCAACAAACCCTCAAAAATCGTAATAGATTCACGATCTTTGGTTAAAACGTTCCGTTACTGAATTTTACACCGATTTTTTTTTTCTTAATCAGTTTTATCATTGTGACCGGATAGAATTTTGATTCGATTCTCAATTTTTTTTATTGAACCGACCAGTCCGATCTAATTTTCACAACATTGATTAAAATCTTTTGCAATGATGCTAATGATTTGTATTTTTCAAGTTTAACTAAACTTGATAATTTACATCAAATTCTTAACTATTGGATCGAAATGAGTTATTTAAAAACACGTTTCAATATCACTTTTATTGTTATATACTTTGAAGAGTCGAAAATGTTAACTTGAAAGGATGAAATGAAATAAAACATTCTATTAATCAAAAATTACATTTATAAAATTCAATGGATCATTTTGTCAGAGTTTATAAATAACACCATATCAAATTGAATATGAGTCTGATGTACAATGGTGAAATCTATAAGAAAAATTACAATGGTTCCTTGGAAATAAAAATAAAAATTTCGAGTTAAAACGAGTTTATTCTTCCTATTAGAATTGGGTTGGCCCGAAATAACATGTTCTCAATTTTAATACCTAGAATCGATTAGAATAATAGTATAATTGGATTGAATCGACCAATGTCTGTCAGATTTTGATTCGGTTGAACGGTCTTAATTACTTTTGTCTACTCCTAGATGGAATTGACTTTTTTTTTTTATTTAATTTATTTTTACTAAATTTTAGCGCGTGGACAATTTTACCCTTCATTAGAAGGCGCGTGCAGGTCATCTGACTTTTCTTGTGTGGTGTATGGAATATGTTAGAAGGTCCTTAACATGCAAATTTCTAAGGTTGAAATACAAACCAAACAAGAAAAGGCTATGGACGAGATTGTTATAGCAAGAGGTTGGGGACTAAATTTGCAATTTATCCATAAATTAATCAAATTGGAAAGTGGAAAGGTCGTGAATCGTGATCGTGAAAGAATTAAAAACGATCTTTTCCTTTATGGGTAAAAAAAAGGGAGACACGTGTTCATTTAACTTTGACCATATATATTTCACGTACAAAAATATATTTCAAGATTTGTTCAAGTTTTTTACTTAGAATTATTTTGTGACAAATTAAATTTTAAATTGAATATATTTTTTAAGTTTATAAACTTTGCAGTCTCTAATATTAGTAAATAAATAAAAAATTAAAGCACTTTTAATTAAAAATCATTTTGTAAGATAGTATTAAATAACGAACAATTCGATTTTGAAACACATTTACAATATTAATGTTAAACGGTTAGTGTAGCTAGTATTTATTTACATCCTCGGACTAAAAACATAATTTTATGTTCCAAAATGTTACAAAATTTTCAACTCGTGAATGTTACATAGATTTGTGTGCGAGTGAATTTTCACATGTATATATAGATTTTAAAATATATCTGGTAAGTATTATTTTCTAAGTTCAATTATTGGATAGATTTAATTACTATTGAATTTATTATTACTGGGTTGAAATTAATTAATACAATTAAATGAACAATTCACATATACCATTAAAAAATTTACTAAAGGAACTTTTATTCTCAAAAATAATTTTTATTTTGTTTATATTAAATTTTTGTAATAAATTTTGTAGGACATTGTGTTACATTTCGCAAAATTATATACACCAAATTCACCAGCAGGCTTTCACAAACGTCGTCGCAATCACTTGTAGCTCAATGTGCTAAACACATTTGTCGTCTATTTTCACCGTCATAGCGATCATCGACACTATCAATGCCACTTGTAACATTAATTATTACACTACTACCTCTGGCCCCATCACTTATAACATTTAAAGCTTGTTCGAGAACAGTTTTTTGCTCAAAATGCATTTTGGAATAATATTTTGATAGAAAATATGTAATTTAAAAATAAGAAAAAGTTTTGGATTATCATGTAATAGAATTTTTTTAAAGAATGTATGGTTGAAAATAAGAAAAATGTATTTTAAAAATAATTGGGACCAAACAAGGACTTATTGTTACATCGTTGTAATTGTCGTCGCCACCCCTAGTAACATTTTGTGTTACACATTTTCACTTCCGTCGCCATAAACACAACTGTATCACCATCAAAACCACCATTCACCAACACCATCACCTTTACTCACAATCAAAAAAATGGAAGAAAGAGATTGATCCACCATCGCCACCTTCATTCACACAATTACTATTGATTCAAATCCCCAACATCAAACTTGAAACACCAGATCTACGCTCACATCTCACTGTTACTTTTCCTACCACTACCATCACCACGACAATCATATACGAAACAAACTCATGAAATAGCTGAAAATGGAAGTAAAAGATTCATCACCACAACCATCACCTTCACACACGACATAGGAAGTTGGGCCAAGCCTAGAATTCTCATCTTGTCAAGATCCGTCTCGACGCCTAATGGCACATGTTCCAATCCAATTCGTTGGATCAAAGTTGAAAACCTTAAAGCACCCAACTCATAATTGGTGAGTTCTATAGGTTCAATTTCTATTAAATGCACGCCAATGGGACCTCCAATAAGTCTATTGAGATTGACCCTGTATCAATGGAATCTCATCATCTATGAATAACGAGCCACCCAACCCAACAGGTCAGGGGTGGGTAGGCCACAAGTTCGAGTCCTGCCACATTTCTTGTGGATCATACTGTGATTATCGGATGATAGGAATAACAAAGCAGGAATTTTAAAATAAGCATGAAATGTCAATATATGGACTGTTTCATTATTCAATATTTTCGGGTATTTTCATTGCATTCACTTACAACAAGAAACAACCACCAGTGTTTGGTGCAACACCCTATCGATCTTTTCTTCTGTATGTGTATTAAATAAAGAGACAATATCAGACACTTTGAGTTTTATAGTAACATTAGGGACACCCCTCATGTTTAAAAAATTACCCTAAGCTCCCCAATTTCTAATTTTGAATATCATATGCACACACCTTTTGAGCCAAATATGATCACCTTTTGAGCCAAATAAGATTGATATACTTAAAATTCCCTTGTAAGGGAAAAGATTAAATCCGTTACAATTAGTTATAGTTAAATTGCTCAAAGTGACTTAAAATAATATAAATTGACACTATACAAAGAGCTTGTTCGACATAGTTTATATTTTAACCGTATAAATTTACTTATTTTATTCATAAGCAGTATTATATTTCCCTAATATATATTTTTAGATGAATTATATATATATATATATATATATATATATCAAATGTTCAGAAGAGATGTTACGATACTATATTGCCATATCATAATGAAATAGATTTTGAAGGTGTATATCATTTCAATGAACTAACTCTTACTATTCTTTAGATTACTTGAATGGTAAAAATTACATGTTTATATTTAACATCTTGTTTTAATTTAGAAATCATATATCAGTGATAAATTTCATTTGTTAATATTTAAATTATATATACATAATATCAATATCCAAGGGCGGACCCAGCACCTGGCCAGCCTCCGCGGCCGCCCGTGATGGGTCCGTCGAAAGCTTTAGGACTCGCTGCCGGAGTCACCGTCCGCCGGGAAGAAGAATTGAAGAAGAAGAGCCGCTGATTTTTTTCTTTTTTCCCCCTTTCCTATTTTTTGATTTGTTTGGGCTTTATTTTTTAAAAAAAGGCCCAATTAATGACCCAATTAACCGATTTTGCTTGCAATTGAAATTTGTAAGTCCATTAGATTAGCCCACATTCTACAACAAAACCAATTTAACCAAATCCAATTAACCATTTGTTTAACCATTTGTCCGGCAGAGAGGGAGAGAACGAGTGAGTGATGAGGGCGAAATTGACAGGTGGACGGAGTCACGGTCATGAAGAAGTGGAGGACGGTGGTCGGTGACTCGATGGACGGTGCGGTCACTGCGGTGGACTGGTGCAATAGCTGCTGGAGGCTAGATCTTCGAGTCTTAGACCGTCAGTACAGGTAATAGGCTAATAAGTAATAGCTCAAAAATCTTGCGGTTCTTGCCCTTGAAAATTTGAAATCAATATTGCTATTTTCTATTTGCTACTTGCTAGTGCTTGTGAGATTTTGTTATGAATTATGATTCTGGATTTCTGGGTCACTGGCCGTGATTTCTGTTTTTATATTCTCTCCCTGTTTTTTTTTTTTTAATTTTTAGTTTTTGTGAATTTGTGATTTATGAATTATGAGAAAGGAGAATTTATGTTATATTATTGTTTATGCTTATAATTTTGAATTGTGTAACGTGAATTGTGATTTGAGAATTTAGGGTTTTAGGAAATTCGGGATAAGGAAAAAAAATTAATGGTGAAGATGTATCGAATTATATTTTCTGCTATAACGATCGTCGCCGGTCAACTGTCTCCACGACTCCGCCCTAGCTGACCCAAGCTTTTGGGTCCGCCCCTGTCAATATCATTTTAGATCTATGTGATTCTCAAAACTAGAACAAAGAAGGTTATTATGATTTTTTGAAGGGCCTCCATCAGGACTCGATGATGGGGTCCAATAATGGGAAAAAAAATTATATATAAGAGATTAATTATGGACTATTCAAAACAAAGAAATAAGATTTAAAACTTCAAAAATCATATATTAATTAAATATCTTAAAGTCACAATTCTACTACTATTTACTCACAAATTATCGAATTAATTAGTCACAAATTATTTCTCGCTCACGTATAAAAAAAATTATATGTCACAAATTATTTTACGATAAAAAAGCACGTCGTGTGAGAGAGGTGGGATTAGGGTGAAAATTTTATAATACTAATATTAATAGTTGAATTATTATCTAATTTATGAATAAGTAAAACTTATATTTCATTTTTGAATTACAACCGTTAAAAATCTGACTAGTGTAATTTCCACAATAAAATTGCTCTTATTTGGTCTTTTTACTTACTAACTCAGTAGACGCGGTATATCCAGATTCCGTTCTCTTTTGAAAGTCGAATTATTTTCAGTCTACCCCACTAATGGGTGAACAACCCAACAAGTGTTTACGCTTAGGTGTGATTCCATTGATAACGTAACCAAAGTCGAACACAACATTGTAGTAAGCTAACAAATTCGCAGCAATCTCCGAACTCACTGATTTCCACGCTTCTTCCTGCTAAGATATCCTTATAGCATGTTTGGTTTAACTTAAAAATCCCTTCAATTTACTCATAAGTAAGCTAAATATGTTTGGTTAAATGAAACGTAGGCATGAACAAGAATTCTTATCACAAATATGAGTTTGTACTTTGTTCTCACCTTTTTGGATAGTAAAAAAGTAGAACTATGAATCTATTTCTCCACATCTTTCAGTTTTGAACGGATCTAACTGAATCTAACATACGTTAGACATTAATGATTAGACAAAAAAAATCATAAGAAGAAATCCAAATTGAAGATGAATAAGAAACATAAACAAACAAAGAAGTGATAGCATGACTAGTAAGATGGATTGTAGAGTATTAAAAGAAGAACACTACACTATTTGACTCTGGTCTAAGCACCGTTGAATGTAAACTAAGAATGATTTGTCTATGAACTATCACCGAATGAACTATCACCGAGGGCTGTTTACAGGAAACATCAAATGAGTACTGTCGGAGCTGTATTGTCCATAGAAATCCCCAGTGCTTGTATAAGGCCCCATTTGAATTGAATACAAGTCATTTGAGGTGCTTGGAGCAGTATAAAGATCTGATGCTTCACTTTGATTATTCATTAACCCAACATTTTCTTCATGCACAGGCTGATTAGCCCATGGATGTTTATTGAATTTCCTTAAACTTTCGAGTTCCATTGCCACTTCTTTCATTGTAGGTCTATCTTCACCATCCAAGTACAAACATCTCCTTACAAGTTCAGCAATGGATTGGATTTGCTCCAAAGTTCCTTCCCACAAAACCCGAGGCTCAATAATAGAAAACAAACGATTTTCTTTCATGGACATGATGAAATATGTAGCAAGATTTTTTTCTTCTTGGCGTCTCTGCATATCAAGAGGCTTTTTCCCTGTCAAAAGTTCTGCAAGAACTACCCCGAAGCTGTAAACATCGCTTTTTTCTGTGAGTTGACTCGTGTGGAAGTACTCGGGATCAAGATATCCGAGTGTCCCTTGGACTAACGTTGTCACTTCAGTTTGATCCAAGGAGATTAATCTTGAAGCTCCAAAATCTGAAATTTTTGCAATGTAATGTTCGTCTAATAATATGTTGGCAGACTTGACATCTCTGTGAATAACAGGCTTAGATGCTGCTGAATGAAGATACGAAAGTGCACCAGCAGCTTCTGAGGCTATTCTCAAACGATTCTCCAACGACAACCAAGTCATTGCACAATTACTAATGTGCTGGAAAAGAGTTCCATTCGAAACGTACTCATAAACTAACAAAGGAACTTCTGATTCCAAACAACATCCCAATAACTCGACCACATTCCGATGGTTAACTTGTGTAAGAATAACCATTTCATTGACGAATTGCTCTATCTGGCTCTGATCCATTACTCGGGATTTTTTGATGGCAACTACGCGTTTAT